>JAZKJV010007116.1:600000-805603 GCA_037367405.1 Ottelia alismoides
AGCACTGATGAATACCCATTCATCACTCTTTATTCTTCTATTTTAGCTACAAAAACCTTTGCAAATACATGTAGATATGTGTAAATACAAATAATTACCAAAAGCATGCATTGTGTAAAAACCTATAATTAGCATGTTTTTGTGCAAAACTAAAAGAATAAAGATCAAAAAGAAAAAGAGGGAAATATTTAGAATAAATATTGAGCAACCTAACCCAAGGGAGGGCTCAGCATGGGCCTGACCGCATAAAAGCCAAAGTAGAGGGAGATAGGAGCTCATGTGTAGATATCTATGTAAATAAATAAAATTATATTTTCCTCAACCAAAAATATTCTTGTAAATATTTGTATATATTTAGAAACAAAATAAAAATCTAAAAAAATCAAAAATGCAAAAATATCCCTCCACCATGTGCATAGACCATCATTCTTTATTTATTTATTTAACCCTATAAATAAATGTATTTATTTTCAAAACTTTTTGTGAATATTCTATGGTATATATTGTAAATAAAATAAATAAAAAGAATTAAAACAAAAATCAAATAAAAATAACAAAAATTAAAAATACAAAAATATATTGTACATATGCCATGTATATAGTGTACATATATATTTATTTCACCCTTGTATATAAACAATAAAAATAAAATAAAAATACCCTTTTACTCCTAATTTCATACTATAAATAAATAAAATATAAAATAGGAATAAAATTATAAAAATAACAATTAAAAAATCAAAAATCAAAAGCCTCCATATTGTATATATACCTATATAATGTAAATACCTCATTTTTATTTCCAAAAATTAATTAAAAATCACCAAAAAATAGAAAAAAATAAAAGAAAAATATTTCATGTTTTAAGTTTTTCTTAATTCGGCCATTTTCTACCTTAAAATAAATAAACAAAAAATAATAATAAATGGCAGCTCCTGATTGGTCCACGGGGGATTGTTGACCCCGGTCAACTCCCCCGCGGACTCTTTCCTTTTTGAGAAGATGCGCTCCGCCCCGCCTTCACCATTTTTTCCACGCGCCTCCAGCCTGTCGCCCACGCAAACCCCGCGCCCGGATCCTTCGCCGATCATCCGACATCCTCGCCAGATCCTTCGCCGTGTGATCCACGCCTTCCATAGCCGTCGCCTCTCAACCCTAAGCGAGCCTGCAACTATATAGATAACCACCTCCGCCGCCTCCGCGCCCCATCTTTGGCTCTTCCCCTTCTTCCCAGTGAACTCCAGAGGCATCGCGAGAGTGACAGCAAGCGATCGCCCCTGTTGCAGCGAGGCGAGGAGGCGAAACCACTGATCCGACGTTCTTCGCCGTCGTTGCTCCGCCACCAGCGTGAGCATCGAGCCTCGGGCCGAGACGACCCTTGAGGCTACGACCAGGAGCACCCCCTGCTCTTCCCCAGTCTCTCCGACCACCCAGGTAGATCCCTTAGGCCGTAGATTAGCGTAAATTTAGATTTTTAGCTTACTGGTAGCGTAGCTCCGCCGCCGTCGCCAGCCACCTCCGATATTCCATCTGTCATTCCGACCCGACCATCATCTTCGCCAGACCTCTCCGCATCTTCTTCACCCCTTCGCCCAACCCAGATCGCACAGGATCTGGGAATCGAGCTCCTCCGTCCATCGCCTCGCCGGAGCTCGCCCATCTCGTCTCCCCGATCACCTTCACCACGCCTAACAGGGTCGAGGCACTTTGCCCTCGACCCGCGAAGCTTCTGGTGCATTTTGCAGGTCAAAAGGAGGCCATCTGAGGCCCCCTCACTTCCAGGCCAGGAGCTTGTCGCCGCCGACCTCGCCGGAGCCCCTCCAGGGCTCGGTTGGACCATCGGAGGCTACCACCAGCTGCGGGACTTCATCGCGGACCTGTTCCGATCTTCAGAGGCAGCCGAGGAGGACCACCGCGCTCGCACAAGGCCGGCGAAGCTCGCCGGCTGCGTGTTCTTCCACCATCCTCCCCGACCGTCAGATCAGCCTTAGAGCTCCAGATCAGATCACGACCGTTCATTCGCGGAGCTGCAGATAGCGTCAGATCAGTTGAGGTGTGATCTCCGCCGTTGATCCACCGAGGGTTCGGCCACTACGTACGAGGAGCGTCCGATCTCCACGTGGAGGACCCTCCACCGTCCGATCAGGTCAAGCTTTTCAAGGACAAAGGCGCCACCGCTCGCGTTCGTTGGATCTGCTACGTGGCGCGCATCCGGCCGTCGACATAATAAAAGGGGTAAATTACCATAGGCCCCCTCTTAGTTCATGCTTTACGTTTCAGTCCTGTAAATATTTTGCGTCTTTTATTTACGTAGAGTAAATTGCATAGTGGACCCCGTACTTTAGTTTATTTGCACTTATGCCCCTGTTTGTGTGAGCCACGTGCTTCGTCACGTGTAGATTTGGTGTAATTGCAACCTTAGCACCTGTAGTTCTGGATGTTTGTTATTGAATGAAACTTTTTGATAATTGCATTTATGCCCCTGTGAGCATTGTATTTGCGCATGTGCGTCTTTTGAGTGGGTTATTTGCAACATAGCCCTTGGACTTTCTGGTACGAGTTACCAGAAGGTCCTCGGACTTGTTTTTCTTACATATAGGTCCCTGAGTGCCCCAGGAACGCGCCAAGCGCGTGACTTGCTGGGAAAATTGCACCGAGACCCCCAGAGCTTTGGGTATTTGCACTTTGGTCCCTGTGCACAGTACCCCCTTTTGGATTTTGAATAAAATATCAAATCACCTCCAAATCCAACGAAAATTCGACACATGGCTCCTGCCATGGTGTAGGATTTTTGAAGATTTTTGAGGACATTTTTGATCTTGTTTGCTATTTTTAAAAATTCAAAAACATCTATTTTTGGCACTGTTTCACTTGAAAAATCACGAAAAAATATAAAAACACCCCCAAAAAATTCTATAAAAATTAGTTACTGTTCTTTGTGTGTTGTTTGATTTGCTAGCCAATTTTGGCTATTTTTCATTGAGTAAAAACCCTAAAAATCTAAAAACACTTAAAAACTCATAAAAATCATAATAAATAATTTAAAAACCCAAAAACAATAATTTTGGTGCTCAAATTTCCCTTGTTTTCTCTAGTATACAGGAAAATTACCTTCAGGTCCCTTTGAGATCCTTAGATATTTTATCTTTGGGTTTTGGGCCTGGCTGGACAGCACCTTGATTTTTTCGCACTGTTTGATTTTTAGAAAATAAAATACCCGTCATAAAATTCACAAAAATTCATCAAAAACACTTCAAAACCTAAAAAACATAAAAACAATTTTGCTTGAATTTTTGTTTGATTTTTGGTGCATTAAATAAATTGTCAGAGCTTGCTTGTTTATACTTTCTTTTATTTTCTTCATTTATTAAAAATCCAAAAACATTTTAAAAATCCAAAAACCACTAAAAAAATTAGCTTTCAAAATTTGACTACATAGTTTTTAAATCGTGCTCCTTGTGTTCGACCCTGGTCGCTATACCAGGTAAAAAGAATAGCGAAGACCGCTTACATTGAATTTCTTGATTTTCTGAGTGGTTTACAAATTTTTCTCGTTGACCGAATTGATCGATTAAGGACAACGACATTGTGATTTATCTTCCACCTTAGTCGCGTCGATCTTCGCGTCATCAGAATGGCGCCGTTGCCGGGGAGCACGGCTTTGTAGTCATTTTTTTTCCATATTGTCTCTCTATATTGTCATTGTTTTCTGACACTCTCTCTCTTTGATTTTTGTGTGAGGTACTGCGTGGACAACTTGGAGTTTATTCTTGAGAACCCGCACGGGAAGAAGAGCAGGGAGAGGAAGAAGAAGAATTTTATTTTGAGAGAGAACAATATAGTTTGTAATAATTAAGAACTTGGACATTTGTGGACACTTGTAACTTAGTGGGTCTGTTTCGCCGAGCACCAGTGTGCTCGGGGAACCCATTTGGATTTTCGCGACTTTTTCTACGGTTTTGATAGCTAGCTGCCTTTTCCGGTGTTTACGCGGTTTTTCTCGAGCCCCTAGATTTAGGAATTTCTCTTGCTTGTGCCGTAATTAGTAGGGTCCCCACACTTAATTGCTTATATGTTCCTATAGATCGTTAATTGGACCTACTAATAATAAATAATAAAAATAACTTAGTCGCTTTCTTGAGAGCCTACGTGCCGGGAGCCTGCCCCGCATGCGCTACTCCTGAACTCGACCTGTCGAGAAGAGGAGGGGTGGGCCAAGACCGGACTCTTTGGATCGAGGGCGAGTGACTGAGTTAGACGGTTCTGCGCTAGGAATTGCTCATCTAGGACTCAGTTTTTCCTCGCTGCACCATTTAGGTAGTTTAATTCTGTTTTTAAATTCTACGCGGATCACTTGCATGTAGAGTGCTGGAGACAAGGTACGCATTTCTTTCTCTGCATGCATCATTGATTTCTTCGCGCATCGGCTTTTTCGTCTTCTCCCTCTGTTTTTGGCTTAATCATCAGGAGAATCGGAAAATTCGTTAGGCCGCTTGTATTTATTTTGAAAAATTTAAAAAATTAAAAAGAAAAACAAAAAAAATTGGGATTGGATAACACTATTGACCCTAAAAGACACTCACATTAAAAATTTGTCTTGGGGAGAGCAACCCCCTCCTTGTATGGTTTGGATGCGCGAGAGAGTGACCCGCACCCTAGGTAGAGCCCTCCGGTGCTATTTCTAGCTGACTACCGACTCTTCCGTGCGGGCCAGTCGGTTGGAATAGCATCGGGTATCCTAACAGGTCACGTAAGCGCTCTGATATCTTGTGTGTTCACCCAATAAAATTGACAAGATAAATTGACCGAGCTTTCACGGTCTTTAGATTGTGTTGCGTTGGTGAACCGGGGGTTTGCTTTGCGATCATATTTTCTCCAGATCCCATCCGCCCAACTCGCCAGATCAAGATGATGGGTAGACGATCTCTTAGGCAGCCTCTGGCTGCACCGCTTTCAGGCGCGTCTACTTCATCATCTAGGTTGGCCCGTGAGAGTCGAGACCAGCTCTCCGGGCCCGAGTACGATTCCACCCTGTTCTCCCTCGATCCCCTTTCTTTTGCTACTGAGAGACATGAGCCCGAGGAAAGACGAATTGATTTGACAGAACCTGAGTTGGGCTCATCTGATTTTGCAGACGTCACTATGGCCGGAGCCGGCAGTTCAGATCATCACCCTGACTAGGGAGCGATCAACTCCACCCTGATCGCATCATTAGAGGCAGTACAGAAGCAGCTACGCGATCAGGGAGCTTTCATGATTGAGATGAGAAGGGAGTTGGAGAGACTCAGAGAAGAGAGAGATCAGAGCGAGCCTGGGGACATTCCTGATGCTGATGCAGAGGCAGCAGCCGCAGCAGCGGCTGCCGCAGCGGCAGCCGCCGCCGCAGCTGGACCACTGAGACCGATGCGGGAGTTACACAACCCCGGATCTACACTGATGCACCATTGGGTGGTGGTACCTGCTATCGTGGGGGATTTCAAGTTCCCTCCGAACACCCTGCAGATGCTCCCTCATTTTCACGGACTTGCCACTGAGGAGCCCCATCTCCATCTCCAGGAGTTTTTGATGATCTGCAGCACTGTCCACGACCGTCATGTGGACCAGGATACGATTCGGATGATGGCCTTCCCTTTTTCACTAGCAGATAGAGCAGCCGCCTGGCTGAAGCATTTAGGGAAGTTTGTTTACACTTGGGAGCAGCTCCGCACCGAGTACTTGAACAAGTACTATCCACTCGGACGGACGAATGCAGCGAGGGCCCTGATCAACAACTTCTCCATGCTCCCTAACGAGCAGTTTCACGAGGCATGGGAGAGGTTCAGAGAGCTTCTGGATAGATGCCCACACCACGACATTTCCAAGCCGAACCTAGTTCAGAGCTTCTTTAGTGGGATGACGCCAGAGCTTCAGGGTCTGGTGAATGCTTCTTGCGGCGGGTCCTACTTTGCCAAGGACCACAACCAAGTCTGGGCCATCTACGAGGAGATGGCCGAAAATTACATGGTGATGTCCCAGACTCGGTTGTACACACAGAGATCTCAGCCGCCAGGACCCGTGCAGTACCAGCGGATAGCACGGGTTGATGCAGGTCCATCCAGTTCGTCCATAGTTGCAGCCGCACAGGCAGAGTCGGCAGCTGCGGACATGGGGATTATCAGCGAGAAGTTGGACCGCATGGAAATAATAGAGAAGAAGCAGTGTCAGGGCATAACTCAGATGGAGCAGATGGCACAAACTCTGAGCGACGTGAAGACCCATCTCTTGTGTCTTCAGGAGGCACAGACGGCTTCTCAGCCCCGTCTTCAGTCGCGAGGCGATTCCGGCGGTAGCCGCAGCTCGTCCCAGCGCTCCAGCTCCTTGCAGCAGCCTAGACAAGTTCACCTTGTACAGGCGGAGCCGTATCAGCAGCAGCAACCCTCTTACCAGTCACCACCATCTCCAGAATTACAGATGGTGGTATATCAGCCGGATCAGCCTCTGGGAGTACTTCCACCAGCCCCTTACGATGAGGAACCGTTGATGGATGTCAACGGGATTTGGTATGACCGTCCTCAACCTGGAATCCGACGAGACCATCCCGGATTCAGGTAGGGGAATGGGGGTAACCAGTCCCAACAGCAGCCAACCGGTCAGGGAGGGCAGTACTCCCAGCAGAGAGATCACCAGCAGCCCCCAGCACACCAGCCATCATCCTTCGTACCTCGTCCCTACCAGCAGCAGGGACAGACTTGGAGACGTGAGCAGCAGGCTCACCAGCAGCAGCATCCTTCCTCCTACCCCTCTCAGCCGCAGCAGCACCAGGTCCAGCAGCCTCATTACCAGAGAGGCAACCCGTCGGGCTCCCATGAGAGCCCCGCCTTGGATGATCTAGCCCGCATCTTCACAGAGCAGCAGGCTACATTTAGACGGGAGATGGACGAGTTCCGCCAGGAGATGCGGGACCTGATGAGAGGGAAGGCCGCCATCCCTGCACAGATCGAGCCTAATCCGAATAGCTTGAAGAGGAAGTCTGAGCAGGTAATTCATACTGAGTTTGCCACTCCTAGTGACCCATTTGATGATACATCTTCGGATCTATTTGATGCTGATTTTGTCACACTTAGGAGCGGTAGGACCCTAGCAGGCGGCGGCGCCTCATCTGAGCTTCGCCACGAGGACACTCCAGAGGCGCCACAGGAGGAGGAGGAGAGCGGTACTGAGGCCGCTCAAGACGATGACGGTGGTACTGATGCCACCAAGGATGCTGATTCCACCGGCGGTACTGAGGCCGCCGCTTCACCATATCGAGGAGGTGGTACTGACGCCACCAGCAGAGCCGAGCCAGCCCGCGGTACTGAAGCCGCAAGACGTCTAGTTGTAGAGCCAGCTAGAGGTGGTACTAAGGCCACCAATTTTCATTCTGATAGAGATTTTGTCTTTCCTCGTATGGATGTATCTCAGAACTCTATTTTGAATAAAGGAAAAGGTTTAGTTTCTTCTGATCCCACTGTGGTGTATGATGCATGTGAGGATCCGGTCATCGAACCGTCTAGGCCTATTCCTAGTCCTTCATCTGAGAAGGACCCTGTGATCCCCTTTCCTAGAGCCCTTGAGTTGGGGAAGGGGAAGAAAAGAGAAAAAGATCCAAAAAAGAGAGAGCAGGAGGAGTTCAGCCAGAGCATGATAGACCGATTTCACATCCAGCTGACCCTCCATGAGGCTTTGCAGCACATCCCTCTTCTTCAGCGATCCTTGAGAGACAGGACCACAGTCAGGAGGAAGAAGAGGAACAACACCGTAGAGATTCATGTGCTGACAAAAGCCACGTGTTACGCGATCCAGAACCATCTGCCGACCAAGAGGCCAGATTTAGGAGCCCCGTATGTCAGATGTCAGATTAGTGAGCAGAGGTTCAACCGTACTCTATTAGATAGTGGATCGTCGATCAACCTTCTTCCGGCAACCCTTCTCGACCACTTAGAGTTGGGCACTCTTAGACAGAGCAGGACATACCTTCAGTTTGCTGATCGGTCTGTCAAGAGGCCAAAGGGGTTGTTGCGAGACGTTGTCGTCACGATTCAGGGTTTGCAATTCCCCGTGGACTTCGTAGTGCTGGACATGGAGACCCCTGACTCGTTGACCGATTCCCCCATCATCCTCGGTCGCCCGTTCTTGGCCACAGCCAAAGCGGTAACTGACCATGACAGTGGGAAGGTATTCTTTCGCGTCCAGGGCGAGAGTATACAAATAGAGACGGTCAAGGACTACAGAACCAGACTCAGAGCCCGCTCCGATGCGAGTACAGATTCAGAGCAGCTGACAGACGCAGAGCCAGACATCCACCAGGACTGTGATTTTGTGATCACAGATGATGAGGCAGCTTGGGCAGACCCCGCAGCACAGACCATCCTCTCATATTCAGATACAGCTGATGCAGAGATGATAGCAGAGGATAGTCTGGAGAGCACAACCCTGGCTCAGGATACTATTGAGTCAGCAGAGTCGGACCTTGATCGCGACACGATTTTCAATGATGGTGGTACTAAGGCCACCCTGCTCTACGGTGGTACTGATGCCACCGTAGTTGATACAGATCCCTCGGATTCAGAATCTGATTGGGCAGATTGTGATGATCAGATGCCAGACCTGGATCCACCTGAGCCTACAGATGAGGAGGAGGTAGAGGCAGAGCAGATCAGAGACAATGCAGAGGACCCGCCTTCTCCAGATCCAGTTAGTGAGAGTTCTTTATCATTTTCCCAGGCAGATTTGGTAGAATTGTCAGCATACACACAGCTTCTTCAGAAGCCAGATTTGCCAGCACCCAGCTGTCCAGAGCTAAAGCCGCTCCCTACTTCGCTGAAGTATCGATTCCTTGCGGGAGAGTCTGAGATGTACCCAGTCATCATCTCTGCCGATCTGACTGGAGAACAAGAATCTCGTCTGATGGGGGTTCTTGAAAAGAACCGCAAGGCAATTGGATGGAGCGTAGCAGATCTCCATGGGATTAGTCCCTCGTTGTGCTCCCACCATATCTATCTCGAGGAAGGGGCAAAGCCGTCGCGTGAGTTCCAGCGGCGACTGAACCCCAACCTAAGAGAGGTTGTCATGAAGGAAATATCAAAATGGTGGAGTGCAGATTTTATTTATCCCATTTCCGACTCCAAGTGGGTTAGCCCTTTGCATGTGGTGCCCAAGAAGACGGGCATCACAACTGTGATCAGTGAGTCGGGAGAGGAGATTGCTACACGAGTACCCACCTCTTGGCGGGTCTGCGTTGACTACAGGAGACTCAACCAGGCCACCAAGAAGGACCATTTCCCCCTGCCTTTTATTGATCAGATCATAGAGAGACTGGCAGGGAAGAGCCATTATTGCTTCCTGGATGGGTACTCGGGCTACAATCAGGTGGCCATCGCTCCTGAGGATCAGGAGAAGACCACCTTTACCTGTCCCTTCGGTACATACGCCTTTCGACGCATGCCATTTGGGCTATGCAACGCCCCTGCGACTTTTCAGAGATGCATGCTGTCGATCTTTTCGGACATGGTAGGGGAGTGTTTGGAGGTCTTCATGGACGACTTCTCGGTTTACGGCGACGGATTCGATTCCTGTCTTGACTACCTAGACCGAGTGCTCCAGCGATGTATTGCTACCCGCTTGGTTCTGTCTTGGGAGAAGAGTCACTTCATGGTGACTCAAGGGACGGTGCTTGGCCACATCATCTCCAACAGGGGCATGGAGGTTGATCCGGCCAAGGTTGACGTCATTAGAAAACTCGCACCGCCGTCCAATTTGAAGCAGCTACGGTCATTTCTGGGGCACGTTGGTTTTTATAGGATATTCATTCATGATTTCAGCAAGATTGCCCGACCGTTGACTGACCTCTTGACGAAAGACACCGAGTTCCTTGTCGATGACAAGTGTCTTTCGTCCTTTGAGACTCTCCAGCAGTGTGTTATTGAGGCTCCTGTCCTTCAGCCACCCGATTGGTCTCTCTCATTCGAGATCATGACGGACGCCTCCAATTTTGCCGTAGGGGCAGTGCTGGGACAGAGGAGGGACGGAGTTCCATTCGCTATTCACTACGCTAGCTGAACATTGGATTCCGCCCAGCGGAATTATACGGTCACAGAGAAGGAGATGCTAGCTGTAGTGTTTGCCCTAGATAAGTTCAGATCGTATATCATTGGATCTAGAGTGACTTTGTTTACAGATCACACCGCCATCAGGTACCTCATGGCAAAGAAGGATGCCAAAGCCAGACTGACTAGATGGATCCTTCTACTCCAGGAGTTCGACATTGAGATCAAGGATAAGCCTGGAGTCAAGAATGTGGTGGCGGATCATCTTTCCCGACTAGAGCAGCCTGAGGATTCTGAGCAGATTGATCCTATTCGAGATACCTTCCCAGATGAGGCGATCCTTGCTATCGCCTCACTCTCGTGGTATGCCGATATTGTGAACTTTCTCGTTGCAGGGAAAGTCCCACAAGATTGGCCCAGGCAGAGGCTTGAGACATTCCTTGCGAGGGCCAAGTCCTACCACTGGGAGGATCCCATCCTTTACCACGAAGGAGGGGATAGCATCTGGCGTCGGTGTATTCCTCAGGAGGAACACCATAGTGTCCTCACTTACTGCCACAAGCTTGAGGCAAGAGGACATCATTCTGGGAGGAGAACGGCATAGAAGGTGCTCCAATCCGGCTTGTGGTGGCCTACCCTCTTCAAGGACTCTGATGAGTTTGTGAAGAGGTGTACTGACTGTCAGAGGATGGGCACTTGTGGACAGCGTGATATGATGCCGATGCAGCCCATTCACTTCTGTGAGGTTTTTGACGCATGGGGCATCGATTTCATGGGTCCATTCCCTAAGAGTCAGGGATTTGAGTACATTCTGTTGGCCGTAGATTATGTTAGTCGTTGGGTTGAGGCTATCCCCGCCCGAGCCGCTGATGCGAGGACAGTTTGCAGATTTTTGAGGAAGCACATCATCATGCGGTTCGGGGTTCCACGAGTTCTAATTTCTGATGGGGGGTCTCATTTCATCAACGACCAGGTGAAGGCCCTTGCTAGCGAGTTCAGTATAGATCATAGTGTTGCCACACCTTACCATCCACAGACGAATGGTCTAGCTGAGGTGTCGAATAGGGAGATCAAGAATATTTTGCAGAAAGTCGTCCGCCCTGACCGAAAGAATTGGTCGCAGCTTTTGGACTCGGTCTTGTGGGCATATCGGACGTCTTTCAAGACTCCATTGGGCACATCTCCCTTTCGCCTCGTTTATGGCAAGCCATGCCATTTACCTGTTGAGCTGAGACACAAGTCACTTTGGGCAGTTACAGATATTCTTATGGATTCAGATGGTATAGGAGACCAGAGGAGGGCAGAGCTAGCTGCCCTGGAAGAGCTTAGAGATGCAGCTTTCTCAAGCAGCCTACATTATAAGGAAAAAGTGAAGGAGTGGCATGATTCTCACATCAGCCACAAGCATTTTGAGATTGGACAGAGAGTATGGCTGTTTGATGCAAGGCTACGATTATTTCCAGGGAAGCTACAGAGCAAATGGAAGGGACCTTACTTGGTCAGAAAGGTACACGATAACGGTAGCATTGATATATCGGAGTTATCTTCTGAGAGTACCTTTCGAGTGAACGGCCAGCGGCTCAAGCCATTTCTAGATCATGAGCCGCGGGACGTTATTGTTGCCACTATTCATTTTGCGTGAGATGTAGTCTCTTGACTCACATCTTTTGCATCTCACGCCTGATTTCCACTATTCCTCCGCCTGAATAGATCCAGTTGTCCATATCATTCTATTCTTTAGTCCCACATCCCTTTTCTCATCCTGAGATTATGCTATACTTAGGGTGTACTTTACCCTAAGTATAGGGGGGATGTCGGACTTGCGAGTATTCTTTTCATTCTTTCTGCTCCTGTTTTTGCTGCCTATACTTAGGGATATTTTACCCTAAGTATAGGGGGGGCAGACTCTGTATCTTCTTCACTCGGATTTCCCTTCACGTACAGCTTGCTATACTTAGGATTAGTTAATCCTAAGTATAGGGGGAAACCACCGAGTTCCTCTCATTCTATTCATATATTCGTTCTTGTACCTAGCCATTCCTTTTCACTTCCCTTCTACTAAGCACGAGTTATGTCTTCTTCATCGCTCTTGATCACTCTGAGGACATCGTTCGAGCTAAGTATAGGGGGGGGGTGTATATATTTCATATATACTTTAGCCATAACTCGTACTTTGTGTGAGTGTGTTAATAAATAAAATGGCTAAAAATCACAAAAATTTAAAAAAAAAATTTTCATATACATAAACCTCTTTTATCCTTGCACATAAATAGCTAGTATACAAAGTATTTTTGTAAAAATGATTTCAAAAATCTTTTGTGTAAAGTTTGTGTAAATATTTTTGTATCAAAATTATGTATATAGTACAAAATTTTTCCAAAATGTTTTGAAAATCAAAAGTTTGCAAAAATCTTGTGTAAATGTTTGTAAATATCTTTTTGCAAAACTCGCACTTCATGCATCATCATCCATGATTTCAAAACATTTTTCAAAAATTTTGCATGATTGTAAAATATTTGTAAATAGCATCTTGTGTACATATATGTATATAGTTTTTCCTGGATGAGAGTTGACATTTAAACTAAGCCTGGAATTAAATTGAGAAATGGAGCTTGACTAAGATCTTAATCCACTTAACTTCAAGAGGAACCTTATAGGATTTAGGTTTAAGGCTGTTCAGGTCCATAAGGACTTAATTCATTTGAGTCCACTAGGCTATGAGCATATGTCATCTTGATGAGCTTAATTAGAACACTTAACAACACACGCATGACTCTTAGAGACAATGACTTGACTTGCACCAGCACTTTACACATGGCTCTCCACGGATGAGGTGGTGAGGAGGCAGTTTCCTTTGGCTTGGGGTAGCATATGAGGGTAGTACTTCTAGGCGGAACCTCTCTTCTTCTTCTAGTGAAGGAAGTGCACCTCAACTTGGTCTAGTGGTGATGAAGGCTAAAGACAGAAGCTGTGGGTTGCAATAAAGCTTCAAAAGAGAGATAGTCTACTGGCTCAAGAGGAAATTTCTTGTATATATGTTGCACCATGTAGATATGCTGTACAGAAGTCTGAAAAAAAAATGCAAAAATGCAAAAAGAACTCCAAAAAAGTGGTGGGTCGGATTGAAAATTTAATAACCCCACCGGAGTGTATATAGTCAAATAAAGCAAAAGCTTATGGTATCCATGTTACATCTCATGAAGCTTGCAGCGGGAGACTTAGCTACACTGGCTAAGCTTCCAAAACTCTATACTTCTACCCCCTCTTCTTGAGCCGGTTGCACTTGAACTTAGAAGGGAATACCCCGCTTCTCGAGGAAAGAGTTGCTAGACCGAGGCATTAGAGTTACCAGGTTGAGGGAGGCTGTTTCTTTGTTGCTTCTGAGGTGGGGAGCCACATATCACTTACACCGCATGGAAAGATTCATGGTCATTAGAGTTTGTGTATGTAGACTTGTTCTGATCTGGTTTATTGAGGAGTCTTGTCCATAGATTGGTGGAACTTATAGGCTGTTGAGTTTTAAGCTTAAGTCTAAATAAGGTTCCGACACATTAATAATCCAAAGATCTGGTCGAGCTCCATATTTCAATTTAATGAAGGAAAGTTTAATAATTCAACTTTGATCCATGTACATCCTCTTTTTCTTTTTCTTTTTCTTTCTTTTTCACTTCTTTTTCAAATAAGTGTTTGCTAAGGGACTAGCAAAGTTAAGCATAGGGGGGTGATGAATACCCATTCATCACTCTTTATTCTTCTATTTTAGCTACAAAAACCTTTGCAAATACATGTAGATATGTGTAAATACAAATAATTACCAAAAGCATGCATTGTGTAAAAACCTATAATTAGCATGTTTTTGTGCAAAACTAAAAGAATAAAGATCAAAAAGAAAAAGAGGGAAATATTTAGAATAAATATTGAGCAACCTAACCCAAGGGAGGGCTCAGCATGGGCCTGACCGCATAAAAGCCAAAGTAGAGGGAGATAGGAGCTCATGTGTAGATATCTATGTAAATAAATAAAATTATATTTTCCTCAACCAAAAATATTCTTGTAAATATTTGTATATATTTAGAAACAAAATAAAAATCTAAAAAAATCAAAAATGCAAAAATATCCCTCCACCATGTGCATAGACCATCATTCTTTATTTATTTATTTAACCCTATAAATAAATGTATTTATTTTCAAAACTTTTTGTGAATATTCTATGGTATATATTGTAAATAAAATAAATAAAAAGAATTAAAACAAAAATCAAATAAAAATAACAAAAATTAAAAATACAAAAATATATTGTACATATGCCATGTATATAGTGTACATATATATTTATTTCACCCTTGTATATAAACAATAAAAATAAAATAAAAATACCCTTTTACTCCTAATTTCATACTATAAATAAATAAAATATAAAATAGGAATAAAATTATAAAAATAACAATTAAAAAATCAAAAATCAAAAGCCTCCATATTGTATATATACCTATATAATGTAAATACCTCATTTTTATTTCCAAAAATTAATTAAAAATCACCAAAAAATAGAAAAAAATAAAAGAAAAATATTTCATGTTTTAAGTTTTTCTTAATTCGGCTATTTTCTACCTTAAAATAAATAAACAAAAAAAAAGAATAAATGGCAGCTCCTGATTGGTCCACGGGGGATTGTTGACCCCGGTCAACTCCCCCGCGGACTCTTTCCTTTTTGAGAAGATGCGCTCCGCCCCGCCTTCGCCATTTTTTCCACGCGCCTCCAGCCTGTCGCCCACGCAAACCCTGCGCCCGGATCCTTCGCCGATCATCCGACATCCTCGCCAGATCCTTCGCCGTGTGATCCACGCCTTCCATAGCCGTCGCCTCTCAACCCTAAGCGAGCCTGCAACTATATAGATAACCACCTCCGCCGCCTCCGCGCCCCATCTTTGGCTCTTCCCCTTCTTCCCAGTGAACTCCAGAGGCATCGCGAGAGTGACAGCAAGCGATCGCCCCTGTTGCAGCGAGGCGAGGAGGCGAAACCACTGATCCGGCGTTCTTCGCCGGCGTTGCTCCGCCACCAGCGTGAGCACCGAGCCTCGGGCCGAGACGACCCTTGAGGCTACGACCAGGAGCACCCCCTGCTCTTCCCCAGTCTCTCCGACCACCCAGGTAGATCCCTTAGGCCGTAGATTAGCGTAAATTTAGATTTTTAGCTTACTGGTAGCGTAGCTCCGCCGCCGTCGCCAGCCACCTCCGATATTCCATCTGTCATTCCGACCCGACCATCATCTTCGCCAGACCTCTCCGCATCTTCTTCACCCCTTCCCCCAACCCAGATCGCACAGGATCTGGGAATCGAGCTCCTCCGTCCATCGCCTCGCCGGAGCTCGCCCATCTCGTCTCCCCGATCACCTTCACCACGCCTAACAGGGTCGAGGCACTTTGCCCTCGACCCGCGAAGCTTCTGGTGCATTTTGCAGGTCAAAAGGAGGCCATCTGAGGCCCCCTCACTTCCAGGCCAGGAGCTTGTCGCCGCCGACCTCGCCGGAGCCCCTCCAGGGCTCGGTTGGACCATCGGAGGCTACCACCAGCTGCGGGACTTCATCGCGGACCTGTTCCGATCTTCAGAGGCAGCCGAGGAGGACCACCGCGCTCGCACAAGGCCGGCGAAGCTCGCCGGCTGCGTGTTCTTCCACCATCCTCCCCGACCGTCAGATCAGCCTTAGAGCTCCAGATCAGATCACGACCGTTCATTCGCGGAGCTGCAGATAGCGTCAGATCAGTTGAGGTGTGATCTCCGCCGTTGATCCACCGAGGGTTCGGCCACTACGTACGAGGAGCGTCCGATCTCCACGTGGAGGACCCTCCACCGTCCGATCAGGTCAAGCTTTTCAAGGACAAAGGCGCCACCGCTCGCGTTCGTTGGATCTGCTACGTGGCGCACATCCGGCCGTCGACATAATAAAAGGGGTAAATTACCATAGGCCCCCTCTTAGTTCATGCTTTACGTTTCAGTCCTGTAAATATTTTGCGTCTTTTATTTACGTAGAGTAAATTGCATAGTGGACCCCGTACTTTAGTTTATTTGCACTTATGCCCCTGTTTGTGTGAGCCACGTGCTTCGTCACGTGTAGATTTGGTGTAATTGCAACCTTAGCACCTGTAGTTCTGGATGTTTGTTATTGAATGAAACTTTTTGATAATTGCATTTATGCTCTTGTGAGCATTGTATTTGCGCATGTGCGTCTTTTGAGTGGGTTATTTGCAACATAGCCCTTGGACTTTCTGGTACGAGTTACCAGAAGGTCCTCGGACTTGTTTTTCTTACATATAGGTCCCTGAGTGCCCCAGGCACGCGCCAAGCGCGTGACTTGCTGGGAAAATTGCACCAAGACCCCCAGAGCTTTGGGTATTTGCACTTTGGTCCCTGTGCACAGTGCCCCCTTTTGGATTTTGAATAAAATATCAAATCACCTCCAAATCCAACGAAAATTTGACTCATGGCTCCTGCCATGGTGTAGGATTTTTGAAGATTTTTGAGGACATTTTTGATCTTGTTTGCTATTTTTAAAAATTCAAAAACATCTATTTTTGGCACTGTTTCACTTGAAAAATCACAAAAAAATATAAAAACACCCCCAAAAAATTCTATAAAAATTAGTTACTGTTCTTTGTGTGTTGTTTGATTTTCTAGCCAATTTTGGCTATTTTTCATTGAGTAAAAACCCTAAAAATCTAAAAACACCTAAAAACTCATAAAAATCATAATAAATAATTTAAAAACCCAAAAACAATAATTTTGGTGCTCAAATTTCCCTTGTTTTCTCTAGTATACAGGAAAATTACCTTCAGGTCCCTTTGAGATCCTTAGATATTTTATCTTTGGGTTTTGGGCCTGGCTGGACAGCACCTTGATTTTTTCGCACTGTTTGATTTTTAGAAAATAAAATACCCGTCATAAAATTCACAAAAATTCACCAAAAACACTTCAAAACCTAAAAAACATAAAAACAATTTTGCTTGAATTTTTGTTTGATTTTTGGTGCATTAAATAAATTGTCAGAGCTTGCTTGTTTATACTTTCTTTTATTTTCTTCATTTATTAAAAATCCAAAAACATTTTAAAAATCCAAAAACCACTAAAAAAAATTAGCTTTCAAAATTTGACTACATAGTTTTTAAATCGTGCTCCTTGTGTTCGACCCTGATCGCTATACCAGGTAAAAAGAATAGCGAAGACCGCTTACATTGAATTTCTTGATTTTCTGAGTGGTTTACAAATTTTTCTCGTTGGCCGAATTGATCGATTAAGGACAACGACATTGTGATTTATCTTCCACCTTAGTCGCGTCGATCTTCGCGTCATCAAGCACCGAGGAGAGTTTACCCAGTCTCCGATTATTCTCGAAAAGCCGTTCTTAATCTCAGCTAAGGGGACTATAGATTGCGGGACTCGGGAGATCGATTCTTCAGCATTGGGAGCGCTTCGACCTCACCCACTCTTTGATACACTTTACTCTACGGTGACCCGCACATCCATTGACAATCGTGACCATCGAGAGGTAGATGAGTCCCACCTCTCTGCTACACCTGAGAGACCGACTACTCGGACGACCGTTGGTTCTGAGACTCCCCGCATCTTCACTTCATCAACTGCTTGCACCGCCACCGTGACAGCTTCTAAGGAGGACTCACGACTAGAAGCTATCATTAAGTCGGACATAACCTTTGTTGATTGCCTTGACCATTTTGATGATCCGACACAAGAGCTCAATAATGCCAAGCCAACTGAGACCACTAGCACCTTCCCGAGACATGTGCTGACCCTTCAGGAATATTACAATCTGTATGGTGACTCGTTTAATGAGGAAACCATGATCAGCACCACATCACGTTCTGGACCTTCAAAGGAAACAACCAAGACTAAATTGACTCCATAGAAAAACACGGTTGCTCCCTCTTCTAGTCGGCTATTTAGTGAGAGGAAGTTGAGAATTGATTCCTCAAGATGTTCCCCTGAACCTCTCAAGGCGCATCGCTCTCATCGCCCTCTCAATGATTCAGGTTCTAGAAAACCGACCAAGAAAATTTCCTTCAACATTCCGAAGAAGGAATTTTCTGAGGAGTCCTCATCTGGTCCGGACAAGGTAATTTATACGAGTGAGCTCACTTCGGCTGTTCTTAAGCTATATTTGAGCAAGCAGCCGTGTGTCGACCCTCATTGTACGATTCCTACACCTCACTATTATTCATCTGAGGACGATTCCGACAGCGACTCATATGTATATTATCCACCTCCTCGCGTCCGCAAGAAGTTTCGTCACAAACCTTCTTAATCCTTTTATATTATCACTCTTTCTTATATATACTTTCTCTCCCTCCCTTCCCAATGATTCGAATCACTCGCCCCAACTCCATATCGTTTCATCTTATGACTATACTTAGGATAACCAAATCCTAAGTATAGGGGGAGAGTGGCCCGCGTCTATTCATTGTACATCCTCCAGATCACATCGGTCCTCATACTCACTCATGTCCTATACTTAGCTTACCAGAGCCTAAGTGTAGGGGGGACCGATGCCGCCATGTATATAGTCATCCATTTCCCCTCTTGCCCTCGTCTGCTCCATTTTTTCTACACTTAGGCTGCCAGAGCCTAAGTATAGAGGGCGGAGCGACTTCTATACTTTTTGTAATTTTAGCTCTCCTACGCTTAAGCCGAGCTATGTCTTTTTCATCGCTTTTCGTGCTCTGAGGACATAGAACACGCTAAGTATAGGGGGCATGTATATATTACATATATACTTTACTTAGTTGTATATAAATTTTTATAAGATATTTAATGAAGTGGTTTCATATTTTTTGGAGTTAAGGTGTGAAAGTTCCGTTTTGGATCCCTATTGTAAAGTTAACCTAAATAAGTTATTCAGTTTATTTATTATTTATTATTTTTATAATTGTATATTTTTATAATTTTGATATTATTTATAACATATGTACATATTAAAAATAAAATAAAACCACAAAGAAAATATAAAAATAAAATGATATACTTAAATATATAGATGAAATACCTATACTTATACCTATCCATTTAATACGTATATTTATTTAAGTGTACATATTACATATGAAAAATATAAAAAATATATTTATGTATATAAAAATAATTTGTATATATATAAAATAAGAAAATAAAAGAAAAATACAAAAATGCAAAAAAAACACTTAAAACATAAGTAAATATACCTACTAACAAAACCCTAAAAATTAACTTGTAATGAAACACCTCAAAAAATAACTAATAATAATATACTACAGAAAATAAGAAACAACTTTTATTTTATCACTTAAAATTAATAAAATCAGTAATTATTTATTAGCAAATTTATAAATAATTTTAGGCTAGGTTTTTCTTGGTTGGTCCACTTGAACCAACTAGGTTGCTTCAAAAGTTGATTGTTGTCAACTCCTCTGACACCCAGCGCCTCCAACACACCTAGCGTTTGACCACTTGTTCTTTGATTTTTGCAGCCTGATACAAGAACCATTTTGGAGCGATTCCTTCGTGACTTTTTGTCCTCAATCTATGCCCTATTATGTCTCAGCAAAACCTCGAGGATTGAATAAATGTGTTGAGCTTTTCGGCTTAATCTTTTCCGCCACTTGGTCACTTGTAAAAAACCACTCCTTCGATCTTCCACGCGATTTTGAATCCGCTTGGCCCATTCTTTCCCTTCATTTTTGTGACTCGTAGCTTGAGGATAGTGACAAGATCATCGCTGAGAAATTTGGTTGATTGAAGGAGAGTGTCATCAACCAATTCCACCATCTTCGGTGATCCGCCGCCATCGAGGTCAACATCCTTGGCTCCGGCCAAGCGAGGTACTTTTCTTTTTGTTTTCACATAGCCATTAGTCTTGGCTTCTCTTTCTTGCATTTACAGTAAATTTCTATTACATTTTTTAGTTTAAAATAACTAACTCGTAGTTCTCGGAGCTTCGCTCCTACGAACCCCTCCACCTTTCTCCTACTTTATTTTCGACCCACCTAACCACCTCACTCTCTTATCCTTCATTTCTCGTACGCCTAACGCACTTCATTCATCCAGATCTGCATTGGATCTAGATTTCAAAAATTCCAGGCCATCACCTGTCGGAGATGTTGCCACCCCTTCCATTTAGCCAACCATTCCGCCCTTCGAAAGGTCGAGGCAGTTTGCCCTCGACCTAGTAAGGATTTTGTGCAGGTGTGTTGAGCTTAACGCACAGCTGGGGTAATTTTGATCTTCGTCGGAGGTTCCTAGAGCCGACTTGCTCCTCCAACCTCTCGTAGACGATCCCATGACCTTTGGTGCCTTTTGAAGCATCCATCACCTAGAGGATCTTGCCTGGAGCATTTTGACCCTAGTCGTAGCAGGAAAGGAAGCCGGAGTTAGGAGTTTTAGCTGATTAAAGCTCGACACTGGGGAGTTCCTCCCCCAATATTGTAGATAGCTTCTCCAATGTTCGATCCTACATGGTTCTTCACGAGGAGAAGATAGAGTTGGATCATGTGGAGCCAACATTGTTGGATCCCATCAGGGGATCTAATCTTGGACGCGCATCTGCGAAAGATCTTCCACAATGTAGGAGATGACACGTGTTTAAGTGGCTTCCATTTAGTTGTTCGTTTCTCCATGCCATGGGGGTATTTTGCTGGATTAGCCCCCTAGTTTTTTGTACTTTATTACATAGAATACAAACATTCATTTTTTGTTATTTCATTTTTGTGTAATTTGCAAAAAAATCCTTGAAGTTTCTATATTTGCATTTGAGTCTATGCTAGCTCACCTCTCGTATGGTCCCACGTGAGGTGGCATTTTGCACTTGAGCCCCTATGCCTTTTGTTATTTCATTTTGGTGCAAGAAATATTTATTCATACTATATATATTTTTGAAAAATTTGCAGAGAGACCCTCGAACTTATTTTTATTTACATTTTGCCCATGCTAGCTCATTAATTTCTATGCATTTGTTCTATTTTTACTTATATCATATGTGCTCTAAAAAATCTCAAAACTATAGCTCCTATTGCATTATATTTTCACACCATATTTTTTATTTGCAATTAATACTTTTTACTAATTTATAAAAATAAAAAAGAGCAAAAATATTCCATGTTTGGGTTTAAAAATACCAAAAAAATATTAAAACATTTTTAAAAAATTCCCAAAATAATTTATTCAAAAATCATTAAAAATAGGAAATGTGAAAACTTAAAAATTAAAAAAAAACTAAAATACTTTATAAAAAATTAAAAATTCCTAAAATCTCCATAAACATCATTTTCTATTTTCTATTTTTCTTAGATTAAAATTGATTTGGAAATTTTTGATATTGTTTGAGATATTTTTTAATTAATTCCTTATTTGGGATATTTTTGAATTTTAAAATCTATAAAAATGAGAAAAAATACTTAAAAAATCAGAAAAATAGTAAAAAATATCTAAAACCCTAAAATATTTAATTATGTAATTTTTATTTATTTTTGTGGTATTTATATGTTTATTAATCCATACTTTATATATAACCTTATATACTCTATATATCATTTATAAAAAGAAAGAAGCAATTAAAATCAGAAAATATGAAAGAAAATAAAAATTACAAAGTTAAATTAATTAAAAAATATAAAATCAAAATTTAAAATATATATAATAAAAACCACAAAAATACATAGACAACAAGGAGCTCATATTTTGTGCATTTATTTGCCTCCATTCTCTCATTCACTCCATGTGTTCGACCTCTACAGTACTAACGCCTATACACATCCATTGTAGAGTCATAATAAATTTTAACTCCACATATTTTTCTTTTCATTGCTTGATTCTCAATTGTGGGTTAATTGTTGATTTATTATGGTTTCTTAAGTGGTCGCCACAGTGACTTTGTATTCTCCTTGTGAGGACGTATTTGACCCTCAAAAAATCCTAGTTATTAGGCACAAATTTACATCGAGGAGGAGCATCAGAGTCGATCCAGACCATTGTCAATGCTCTACCATGTGATTTTGCCTCTTCAGTCCATGGGACGAATTAAGGCCGTTTTCCCATCAATTTAGGTTAGTTTTATTCCTATTTTCTTTCATGTATTTTAATTTATGTAATTATCATTATTTTATGGTAGAATCCAACTTTATCATTCGCTTGGATCTTGAGCTTCAGGCCGAAATCACGATTATTCTGATTGTTCATCAGCCTATTTCACCTCCATCACCTCTCATATCATGTTCTCCATCCATCCGACCACCTATTCCACCCCGATTCTCTTTGGATTGAGTCAACCAACTCTCTCATCTGCCTTACGTCTGAGAGTTTCACCTGACTCCGCCTCTTTTGTATTCGACGCCAAAAGAGGTCGAGGTGGCTTGCCCTCGACCTTTGACTTTTTCTATGCATGTCAAAGATCCTAGGACCTCCTACATGCTATAATTGGACTGGGACCAGACTCCCAGGTGCCTTGGTATTCATCATGTAACCAAGATCCCTCTGATGGGTCTCAGTCATTTTTTAGGTCCCCGGTAGCTACAGAATGCATCGAGTTTCAATTCTCCCTTCTTAGTAGCAAGGAATAAGGTCGGAGGAGTGAGATTTCATTAATCGAAGCAGCGACTCGTCGTTGTTCTCACGAGTTCATCCAAAGCCCTCCGTAGCTGTCCGATCAGATGTGGATCTCTAGGAGCTTCAATTGACATTAGATCTGAAGGAGCAATTATCGTTGATCCCATCTGGAGATCTAATCCCAGACGTCAGAAGCGAAGCGGTATTTGGTGCATCCAACCGTTCAAGCGCTTAAGTGGACCATCTTAAGCGCATTAGTTAATATTGAAACTTTTAGCCGTAGTTATAAATCTTTTTAATATTTGCATAAGAGGCCCCTTGATTTTTGTATATCACTTTTAGGTCCTAACAAACTTAGCTCACATGGCCCCCCATTTTGAGCAGGGCATTTTGTACATATACCCTTGAAATTTTTAGGAATCACTGTTCAATATTAAAATTTCGAATTTCAGTTCAAACTTTCTAGGTATTTTACATGCTAGCCCCTACTTTTTATTTTAATTACAAATATTTCCCTTCTAGCTTGATTAAATTTTATTTATGCATTTATTTTTCTTAAAAATAGCTAATACGCTCATTTAGTTTGGGAAAAAATATTTTAAGTGCCTTAAATCACGCTCATTCACGCTTTTCTTGGGATTTTGCATTTATCTAATTTTTTATTTCTTAAATTTAGTTTAGGAGCCATTTATTCCTTGTTTACTTTAGAAAATACAAAAATTATAGAACCATAATTAAACATTCCAAAAAAATTACCTAGTGTTTATTATCGTATTTTATAGCTACAGACCAAAAATCACAAAAAAAACAAAACGAACTCTTAAAATTAGCAAACCCTTTCTAACCCTAAAAAAATTATAAAATATTTTTTGAAAAACATAAAAATATTTGTTTCTACTCTGTATATATTATATACATATTACAATTGGTTATGAGAAATTTTGACCCTATTTAGTATTTTTAAATCTCAAAATAATCCAACCTATTTTCAAAGTCCCTGATTTTGTATATTTGGACTTTGAAAATACATGAAAATTTAAAAATATCAAAAAATTCCAAAATCCTCAGAAAAAAATAAAAACATAAAATATTTTATTCTATAAATTTTTATTTTATTTAACTATATTTATAATTGAAATATCCTACATTGTATTATATACCTATAATATAACTATATATAACTAATAATATTATTAATTATTAGAAATACCATAATATATGTTTAATTCTTTTAAAAATAAAAGGATCATTCTCTTAGGTATTTTCTAATTTCTATATGTTTATTATGCATATTATATTGTATACTACTTACATTGGAAATATGTACTTTATATTAGACATACTACATATATATAGTTATATTTATACAAAGATTATTTATTAAAAATAAAAGAAATTAAAGATCAGGAAATTAAAAATTAATACATATAAGAGGGAATTATTTGATTAAATTTAAAACCCACAAAACTTTCATTAATTAATTAAGAAGTTATTGTACATTTATACTTGTATTAATTATTCATTATTTATTTATAATTAATATACTTGTTACAACGACTTGTCTCCCTGTGTTCGACACATACTCTGTTTGTCACTATACACACATTTACTGTAGGGTATAATAAATTTCGATCCGCATCCAAATTTCTTTTTTTATTCCTAT
Source organism: Ottelia alismoides (assembly GCA_037367405.1). Lineage (NCBI taxonomy): Eukaryota > Viridiplantae > Streptophyta > Magnoliopsida > Alismatales > Hydrocharitaceae > Ottelia > Ottelia alismoides. The sequence continues at coordinate 624,314 of JAZKJV010007116.1, forward strand.
TGTGTAGGTTAATTGTTGCTTGATTCATTGGGCTTCTTAGATTGTCATCACAGCGACTTAATGGTCCCCGCCTTGAGTGGACCGCAAGATAGTTCCTACAGTTCCAGAGGGTAAGCTTCACGAGGAGTGTATTCTATATTAATTTCAGTTAAAATCAAGACTTTAAAAGGTGAATTCGCAAGCATATTAGTGACATGGGAAAATCAAAATATAGGCAACGTGTCATCGATATTCCGGCGTTGATATTTCTCTCACTTCAGTCAAAATCATGAAATGTAAAGAAGCTCATGATAAATTTCAACTGTGTGGTCTAATTTCATCAACTCAAAGAAACATAGACTCTTATATCCTCCATCTAGAACTGGTAATTTTAGCGGTCTTAGAATTGATGCATTTGACGTGTTCTATATGAAGGGCATAGGAGTCTGTGTTTCTGACGAAATTGGAATAGCGTATTAGAGGGATATAATGATGAGTATATATATAAGTATTTTCCAAAAAAAATTGCCAAAAAAATAAGATGGGGGCAGCCCATTCGCTGCCTTTAGGGCAACCCCGTTAAACTCAACACGAACTGACCTAAGGACAGCCCCATTTTAATTTGTAGGACGAGTAAATGTACATTACAAATAAGGTTATTTGTAGTCGTCTCTCCCTTAGGTCTGCCTAATAAGCTAGTGGAATAAATTAATATTAGGTCCAGCTATGTTTGAGTGATCACATTGACGGCAAGCATTGTCTACATCAAATTGGAAACGAAGACTTCAATGTGTTTGCTCCCTTTGGCATCTTACGTTGGCAGACCTCAAACCAAAGTAGGAGATATTCATTTCCTACATTTGAAAATTGTTTCATGTCAAAGCAGACCATCAGTGGCATTAAAAAGTCTGGTCCTGAGTAATAGGTCTTTGGAGCCTCACCTACTCCTTCCTATTATGGCGGGCAATTACCATCACAGGAATAATTGCATGTGTACTTTAGGTGAAAAAAATCAATCTCCATTGTATAATAAAGTCACCAGCAACCAAAGCCCCATTAAGTAGGAACGAAAGCCCCACAGTTCTCCCCGGACATTCTACTCACCTCAACTCTGATTTCCCCCTCCATAGCTCTCCTTCCTGCCTGCCAGGATTTCTCTGATTTCAGGTAATTTTTTTTAACACTTTTACGATCTAAGTCTAATGTTTTCGTTCAGGATGCATCTATCTACTAACACAATTAGTTAGCATTCATCTCCATTTTTCTTCATCGAGATCTAAGTATGATTTTAGCTACGTAATTTTTACTTATATCACTTAGTTTTTCATGCTGCCTATCCTATATACGAGTTGTTGATCTTTTGTCTATTATGAACTCCGTTGGTTTAACCATTCCTTGTTTATATATTTAAAGATATCGTCAACGAAAAGAGCTTTGTTTAGGGTTGAACAACTTTTTTCTATAAGAAAAAATAAAGGAGCTAAGATGAAAATGCTTCTGGCCATGTTTTATTTATGTCTATGATGTCGTTCATTGGCATCCTTCCTAATGCTCAGAATGTTACCGCAGAGGAGAAATACATGTTCATGAAAAAATGAAGTATGACTTAATTAAATAGGTTGTAGAAGAACGTAATACAGAATGTCCAGGCATGAATATATCATATTACAAAATAGTTTGTTTAGTCAACCCATTAGTTTAAGAGTATAAATATAAAAACTATTCTTTTTCTGCAAATTTTGTTCTGTCGGCGCATCCTATCTCCTTTAGACGACCAGACCGTTCGACATTTTCGTCCCTCGTTCCTCCAACACTTAAAAAGAAGTGCAAAGAAATTTACATTTTTTTTCTTGCATCGATGACATGCCCCCACATATCATTTGTATGCCCCCATCGACTTGCCTGCAATATTAGAAAGCTGATACTCCAGCCATGGCAGCACAGCCAACCCCATTGGCAAGACATGATATGGCGACATGCCGGCGGTATATTTTGGCACCTTAATCTATACTAACAAGCACTTAGAGTTTTTGTCCTAACTGCATTGGGTTAGGTTGGAGTAAACTCCTCTGAATAGTAGATGTTTGGATGGTAAGGATTGCAGGAGAGGATTGGAATGTGAAATGTAATGTGACGTCACATTGATTTGTGATGGAATTCAAACCCAAGAATACAAGGCGTAGACCATATTACCCCAAGTAACCTAAAAAACCAAATGAGCCTTTAAGTATACATGGCTAGGGGGTTGTGGCAACAATAGTGGTGGGTGTTGGAGGAGGAAGGACATAGGGGAGGAATGATGAGGAAAGGGGTTGGATGAGGTGGTGGTGATGGCGGCAATTGGTGTCTAGTGGAAAGGTCTGAAGGGGAGGGCTCGGGTTGAATTAAAAATATCAATTTAAATTATATTCAGTATAGTTGTATTGACTCAAGGGTGTTTGAATTAGTGGAGTAAACTTAATGGTAGGGATGGTAGGGGTATGCATGTAAGACGGAGCCATTATCCGGGTTTCTATATATGTAATTCAGGATTATGGAGAATTCCAAGCTTAATTAGGAAAATATACTGGGTTATGTATGTAAAAAAATATAAAAAAATAAAATGTAATAACTCTACCATGGTGCTTGTTTGTCTTGAGAGAAATATTTGAATTCTTCAATATAAATGTCTATATTAGCATCACCTATTAGGATAGAAATTAGAATATGAGACCAATATACAGAGATTTCCACTCCACGTCTTGCGGAATCTTTTCCAAATACAACATAACCCGAGTGCTATTTATAATTACACCTTGACCCTTATAGGTTATGCAACTCGTGTAATTACTAACTTTTACACCACTACCTTTACAAGGATTGTAATTACAAATTTATAATGATTATAGGGTGTTGAACAAGATTTTGAGTTTTGGTATAAAAATCCATAATTTATCTTCTCTTTTGTTGATTTTTTTCCTTGAAAAAAAAATAAGAGTTCATTTAATAAAATAAAATATTACTTTGCAATGTAGTGGAATCCTAACACCTTCATTAAGGGCAGATATTGATGGGTAGAGGACTTCTAGAACGACACCACCTATCACCTTAGGTCATTTATGTCAAAGAGTAATGGAAATAATAATTATCCATGTACTTTTAGAAAGAACAATAAATATAATAACTATCCACATATACACAATTCAAGCAACAACCATTGTTACAATTAAGTAGGTAGCTATTTCCATTTTAGAATGATACAAACCTATAAACCCCACACAACAGCCGCGTTATTCTGCTCATAGATCACAACAAATAGCTCTTTGCTCGACCCCATCTCAGGTAAGGCATCTTCTTTGATTAGATCATCATCAAAACCCATTGCTTGTGTTTTTCAATACCAACTCATTTCTCAAACTTCATGGCAAGATATTTCCTGGAGCACTTTTTTTAATGGTCTTTGATGTCTTTTAGTTCGGCATTTGATTTTTTTTGATGATATCATGCTTCCTAAATAATAATCCCTAGTCAGATTAAACAGGAACAACAATGATGAAGATTATTGTTATCTTTCTTTGCTTCTGCGTCATGTCTGTCATCGGAAGTTGGCGTGATGCTGATCGGATCACTCGGTTACCAGGACAGCCTCCGGTGACGTTCCAGCATTACTCTGGCTACGTCGATTTGAATGATGAAAATGAAACCAGTCTCTTTTACTGGTTCATTGAAGCTGTTGAAGATCCCAGTGACAAGCCTCTACTTCTCTGGCTTAACGGCGGTAGGAAATTGGACTATTCTCTACTTACTTATTGGCCCATTCTCTTCTTACTATGACTTGCATGCATTTGTAGGTCCATGAGCATCGTCAATTGGATTTGGACAAACGGTAGAAATCGGCCCTTTTCAGATACGAGGGCCCGATTCCATATTGCACCACAATATGTATTCTTGGAATACACGTAAGATTCTCTGAGACCCTATACTATTCTTTTCTTTATTTCCTGTTGGTTTCTTTGAGATATCCTGATTAATTGCAGTTGCAAATCTGCTTTTTTTGGAGAGTCCTGCTGGTGTGGGCTTCTCGTATTCAAACGTATCTGATGTTTACGATGACGATCTCGCCGGTTGTCTTTTGATTTGATTAGACTTTATTTTTTAATCAATCGGACACTTATATCACACTTAATTACAGTTATCATGAAAGCTAATCTTAATGGTTGTGTGTTTTTTTCTCGACAGCAAGAAACGCACACGAGTTCCTTCTAAATTGGTTCGGAAGATTTCCGGAGTACAGGTCAAACGAGTTTTACATTGCTGGGGAGAGCTTTGCCGGTAATTATTATTTCCCTATTTTCTATATATTACGAAAAATTTAAATCGCTCTTCACGTTGTGAAATCTAGATAAGAGGACGATGTATATATTATGATCTCGTTGTGCAATGTGAAACATAATTATAATCGTTATATAAACTCTGCACTCTTTTTTTCTTTTTCTTTTCTGCCTTTCAAGGAAGCATGCTTCTTTAATTTGATTAGCAATTTAAATTCTCACTTTATGGTCCTACAAGTATAGCTACATGGTCAAAATTATGTCCATTTTATTGAAGAGAATGGATATTTTAAATGGAGCATTTTGGTTGCAGTCGTAATACTTTCGTACGTCCCCCATCAGGCACAGATTGCACAACTCTCTTCCTTTTGAATTCTTGAACATATTCCGCATCCAATGGCGGAGGTCTGAAAGGGTAAAGTTGTGTCTATTTGTGATAATCTGAATGAGTAGAAGGGAACTGAGACTATGTTGAGATAGTTTTATGAGATTAACTATAATTTTTGTGGACTTGATTATATTTGTCTTTCTTTAATATATATAATAGGATTCTACATTCCAGAGCTCGCCAAAGTCATAGTAAGTCACAACAAGAAGAATCGTGACTGTTTCATCAACCTGAAGGGTATTATGGTATTTAACCATCTACATTATGTTTGTTGATGAAAATGCCCCCTCATCCTCATCAAACAAATAGTATGTTAAATTGATTTGTTATTGACTTTATTGTTGCTTGTCCAACAGTTGGGAAATCCTCTACTCAATATCGAAACTGATGGAAAGGGAATGATAGAGGATGCCTGGAATCGTGGTCTAATTTATGGAAAGACTTTTGATGAGTTTAAATCCATGTCTAAAATTATTGACCCTTATAATCTAAATGCAAAGGCTTGCACCGGAATTAATTCGACAAAGTATGTGTCACCCTCCAGTTGCAAGGCGAACTTCGTAAGTACTATTGTATAAAAGATAGAGCTATCATTTCTTCTAATGTCATATAGCCACTATCCTGAATCGTGTTTATATTTGTTTGAAGGAGCTTGACTATACAACGTACAACCCTTGCTTTGAGGAATTTGTCAACATCTACTTTCAACGCAAAGATGTCCAACATGCACTGCATGCTGTTAGAAACAACAGAGTACAACCTTGGTCTGCCATGAGGTTATTACAAATCATTGCTTTTGTCAAGATATTAGCGAATATCACGCTTTTCGGTTAATATGATAACATTACTTGAGTTTTCTTGATAGCGACGTCTTTGGCGTGAAATGGCATTGGGAGACCACAAGTGTTCTCCATATTATCACCGAGCTTTCTCGCCATAAAATCCGAATATGGATTTACAGGTAAGCAAATCCATATAATTCTGCTATTATACTTTTCTTGAATATTTGTCCTTCAGTCACATTTAGTGTTTATCTTCTTCTCTATCTACAGTGGTGATATGGATGCAAAAGTCCCTCTTATGTCAACCAGGTATTCACTGGGTGTATTGGAAGACCATGGTATGAAAAACTTGACAAGCTGGACACCTTGGTATCATGAAAGCCAGGTAAACTTTTTGTTAGTTTCTTTAATTATGTCATTGCTATAGGAAACGATGCGGATGCATGGAGTTTCTTACCCCCAATATTTAGGTTGGAGGTTGGACAATTGTATATGATCGCCTGACTTTCTTAACGGTACGTGGAGCTGGACATCTTGTACCCGCAACAACGCCAAAGCAAGCACTGAAGATACTCAATGCTTTCATGAAAAATGAATGGATGGCTGATGACAATTGATATATAGCAAAGTTGACCTTGAAGTTACGTTTGCCAATGGTATATTGTATGTGCATTTTGGATTGGTTTATTTACATATATGCGCGGACGGTCTTGCACTTCATTCAACTGTGGCAGCACATATATACGTTGGAATGATGCATCTATATAGTCTTATGTGTGTAGACATTTTGGGACAGTTCAATTTGGAGATTATCACGTAGCACGTATGGACCCACACCTTATTAGTTACTAGAACTGATTTATATTCGTTTTATAATAGAAGTGGAGTTCTTATATATATCTTGGTGTTTTCCGGTGAAATTTGCAGCATCTAGAGAATATGGTTGAAAAAATATATACGATTTCTTATTTTACCCTTCAGGAAGTGAATGGAATCATAGCTTTATTCTCCAAGAGATACTAATTGAAGCAGTCAATGATCAGTATCTACGGTAACAATTGCATCATTTAGATACGCACTGCATTCATTTCTTTCATACTTTCTTCCAAACTTTTTATAACTAGTAATAGTATAAGTTCCTCTCTAGATGAACCCATATAATTGAAGATTGTTACATTATTATGAAATTGAAAAAAAAAAGAGAATTGTATTATAATAAGTGAGAACTTACAATGTTGTAGAAACAATTTCATCGATTCTTATGTGTCTTGTGCAGTTCGGCTATGAATTTTTATTAGAATTTGTACTGGCATTTATAGTTTTATTAAAATTCCTCGAGTGTGTAAATTGAACATTTACGTTGTTATGCATTGGGCATCCCAATCCACGTCTTAGGTGAATGGGAGTTTCACTGTATAATTACACCACTAGGGTGCATACCTATTGGTTGTTATGCTCTGCGGTAGGGGGGAAATGAAATGTTAAAAACAAACGAAGATGTTTAAAAATTAAGATGTGTGTTTTAAGGTATTATTATTTGCTCAAAGTAATCTGAACATTTTAAGAAGGCATCTACCTCATAATTATTATAATAACTTCTTTAAAAGATATGCATTAATGATTCTTACACATAAAAGTACCAATTAAAATGAGTGAAGAAAGACAATACATTCAACCACTACAAGGAAAACAAGTTGTTGCTGCAGAACTATGGCCACGGATATGGGGTTTATGGCCACAGAATTGGATTCTGGCCACGACACGTCGTGGCCACTAGCCGTAGCTACAAGTCTCGTCGCGAGAGTTCTCTAGCCACGGATATGCCGTGGCCACAACAAGTGGCCACAGAACTTATCGTGGCCACAACTCTTATATGAAGACTTTGGTCACGGATTGTGGCTACGAGAAACTAGTGGCCACGGAATTATCGTGGCCACAAGTTTCCGTAGCCACATTCTGTGGCCACAACTCATTTTTCTTGTAGTGAACGTACGGTGATTGTTGTTCATAACTTTATGCACTACAAAAAGAACATGATGAAATCTGAACAAAAGCAACAACCAATTAAAACAGAAACACCTTTTATAGTAGAAAAAATAATTATTTTTAGATAAAATTGTAGGTTACCATAGTATTGGTAAACATGTAAAAAATAGACGGAAGAAGTTGAAGACACGAGATATCTATGATGTGGTCAACATGTAGAAAAATCAAACTAAATAAACGATGGCCAAACAATTTAGAAGCATCTTAAAAAAAACAATTCACTGTTTGCATTTAGAATTATATTTTAACACTTACTGAAATCTACAAAAAGAATCAAAAGGATTATAAGATAGCAAGGCATAGCAGCATTGCATTATTTTCTAAAATAGGCCATCATACTTGGATCATATCCTTTTATATAAATCAACCAACTACACATGTTGTTTTATCTAATGAGGCTTTAATATGAAAATACATTCAAAGGAACTACATGTGGTTTATGATGGCATGATGTTGATGATCCATTAAAAATCCTATGTTAATTTGTCGATTTCATGTTGTAGATGGGCAATCGGGATAAATCAAAAACTAACCATACGAACAAATATCAATCAGTCAAGTAATGTGCGATTTAGTGTTTATTTAACCTGAGGAGCCCTAGGGTCTACTCAAGGAGAAAAAGGACAACTTAGGATTTATATTAGATCACTTAATGTATGGTTTTCAAAGAGGATTCTTTTAGTATTTTTTATGTGATATGAAATGTGAATGCAAAAGCAAATGACTTGTTTTCTTAAGAGATACAATCAATAGTCCAATTAATTTTTAATTCAAATCAGAACAAATTAGATAAATGATATTTTTTAAGTTAACTTAATTCAATGATGCATGCAAAAAGTAATTTTATGGATATTTCAAGGATAAAACACAACAAGGGAAAATGAATGAGGTTTAGGGGTTTTTGAGCAATTTTTCGTAAAGACAATATGCAAAAATGAAATTTTTGAACATAATGATAAATGTGATGAAATATATATACTATAATTTTTTAGAATTTTCTGATGATATTTTAATTTTTATGAATTTAAACATGAAATAGAGTGAATCTGAGTAAAACTGTACTAATAAGTTCATAATAAAAATTCACACCAAGATCAAAATTATCTCAAACAGAACTATCAGCAATCCGAGAAAATTGAGTTTACACAAAAATATTATATATGGATCAAACTACAATCAATTAAAAAATCACTGAATATTTTATTCCAAGAGCAAGATATTCCCAATTTCAATAAAATTTGGGCAGAAGTTAGAGCAAAAGAAAACCCAATCTCTGATTTTTGGAGAATTTTTGGAGCAATTTATAACTGCATGTGAATTTTAGAGTGTGGGTAAAATTACACCGATTCTCAATCTCAAAATTTTAATCGATCATCCAAAGCTCATAAAAAATGTGAATAAATATCCACATGATATAGGATCAATTATGGAATTTAAAAAAAATGAGAAAAATTGTTCTTAAATTGATATCAAAGATGTGGTTCTCTTTGTAATAAATATAATAAAATTCAATAAAACAAATTGTGACTAATGGCACTTCTTTAATTACCTATACTTCATGGGTAGTTTCTGTAGTTTGCCCAAAAGAGAGATGGGGGAGCATGGCTCTTGATCTTCTTCCTCGTGACGTAGGTTGCAAGGAATAGAATCCACGATCAACGGCTGCTGGCAGGTGGGGCCACACTACCACATACGATGGAAAGCGGGCTAGAGGGGCGCGACCACGCAGGCCGGAGAGTGTTGGCGGGGCAAGTGCACATCTGCTCAAGTGATGAGTCTCCATTTCATCACCTTTATTCTATCATTTTGGCCTTGAAAACCCTAGTAAATGCGTGTAAATGCCCTTAATTCATGCATTTTAGCATTCATGAATTATTATATAAAATACGTGTAAAATGATATTTTTAATGCGAAAATTATAGAATAAAGAAAAAAAAAGAAAAGAGATAAAATAATGAAAATATTTTATGACCCTAAACCCTGAGACCTAGGCATCTCGATGACTAGGTCGACAAAGAATAAAGTAGGGGGAGATAAGGGTCAAATATACAATAAATATCTCTTTTATTTATTCACTCTTTATTCACTTTTAGGACCTACTTTATTTTCCACTTTTTATAATTCAAATAAAGAATCTTTAAACATGAAAGTTGTAGATAATTAAATATAAAAAAATAAAATTTATTTCATACAAAAAATAATATACAAAATAAATGATACTGTCTAAATAAAATCCAAAATCCCAACTTCCTAGACCCATATCTCATAAATAAAAAGTCAAAATATATCAAAATACCTTTAATTGTATATAATTTCAATAAGCCATTTTATGAAGGTGGTTTGATATTTTTTGGAGTTAAGATGTGAAAATTAGGTTTTGGGCCTCTATTGTATAGTTTACCCAATTAAAATATTCATTTTATTTATTACTCATTATTTTATAATTTTATATTTTTTAATTTTCTAAATATTATTTATAATATATACATATTAAAACTAGATAAAACATAAAAATACTAAAATAAATTATGTATAGAAAATACATAGGTAAATTACCTATACTTATACCCATATAATAAATAGACCTATTTATTTAAGTGTATAAAATATATCAGAAAAATATAATAAAAATATATTTAAGTATATAAAAATAAGTTATAATTTTATAAAATAAAAAAATAAATTAATAAAATACAAAATAAAAATAAAATAAAATACATAAAAACATAGAGAAATATACGTATGTTTAAAACCCTGAAAAGTAACTCATAATAAATAACCTCCTAAAATAAATAAAAAACATAATAAAATAACTCAGAAACTAATTAACACTTTTTATTTTATAACCTAAAATTGTTAAAATCAATTATACTTTTATACTGAATTTCTAAATCATTTCTAATGTTTGATTTTCTAGTTGGTCCACGTGGACCAACCAACGTTAGCTCCTAATTGACCTCGATCAACTCTCTGACCGAGGTCGTAGGGGTGTCAGACCTCATTTCGATCCCTCTTTCTCAATTTTCTTCACATCCACCCAGTCGCCAGTACTTAAGCCCTCTCGATCCCACCTCTAACTTTTTGAACATCCTTTGACGATTTTTGGCCCTCTTCTTGTGAGATTTGGATTGAAGCTTGTGACAGAGGCTCCTCTAACTTCTTGGATATAGGTCAAGCACATCTCAGGTCCATATCAACTACCTCCGACGAGCCACCGCTGTCGAGGTCAGCATCCCAGTTCCCCGGTGAGGTAACCCAATCTTTTATTGCATTTTCTAGTGTAGATTTAGTACTTGGTTTATTTTGTGCATTTACTTTATTGATTGATTACGTTGATTAGCCCTAATCATCTACCTTTGAAGTTCATCGGACCTTGGTCTCCGACGAGACTGGTGAATCTCCATTTCATCACCTTTATTCTATTATTTTGGCCTTAAAACCCCTAGCAAATGCATGTAAATAGCATCAATTTGTTCATAATAGCATTCATTATTTATTGTATTTATTGTGCATAAAATAAGGTTTTTAATGCCAAAATTATAGAATAAAGAGAAGAAAAGAAAAGGAATAAATTATTGCAAATATTTTATGACCCGAACCCCGAGACCAAGGCCAGAATGGAATTGGTCGACAAGGGAAAAAGTAGGGGGAGATAAGGGCCAATAATACAATAAATTCCTCATTTTCATTCATTTATGCATTTTGATACCTATTTTGTATTTAATTATTGACGAGCCACCCGAACAACCAAGGTAAATCAGGTATATCTGCGGTCGTTGTGACCTTCGTCGCTCGGGACTCAGAGCTCAATCAAGAAAAATTCAGACCACCAAAGAAAAATAAAAATCAATGAAACTCAAACTAGCGGTCTCGCTATTGGATTAACCTGGTATAGCACCCAGGGTCAAACTCAGAGAGCACGTGATGGCCTTGCAGCCTACGAAGTAGTCGAGAAACAAATAAAATAATAGCAATTTTTTTGGTGGATTTTTAATATTTTTATATTTTGTTTGGAATTTTTAATTATAAAGAAAATAGGAAAACAATAAAAACAAGTAACTATCAACAATTATTTAACTACTCAAATATGCTCAAAAAAATCAAACAAAAATGTTTTTAGATTTTATGATTTTTTTACTGTTTATGGTGAATTTTTGGTATTTTTCTGATTTTTTAAGGAATTTTATAAAAATGAAACAAGGTAAAAATCAATGAACACTGTCCAGCAAAGCTTCAAGGGCCAAGATAAAATGCTAAATGTCCCTATCAAACCTGGAGGTATTTTTTCTATAGAGTAGAAATAAAAAGAAACAATCAGAGACTGAGTTTATTAATTTTTTGTTTTTTCTGTGATTTATTAGAATTTTTATAAGATTTTCAAAGTTTTCAATTTTTATATTTTCTGTAAGTCCAAAAATGACCAAAATTGGTCAGAAAATCAAACAAACCAAAAACACAAAATATGAATTTTTTAGAATTTTTGAAAATGTTTTTTCATTTTTTTGTGATTTTTAAATCTGGACAGACCGAAAAAGGGTGTTTTTGAATTTTTAAAAATAATAAAAGGGCTCCAAAAATTTCCCAAAAATTAGTGAAAATTCTACACAATGGCAGGAGCCTCGTGTCAAATTTTCACGAAATTTGGATGATATTTGATATTTTATCTACAACAAACAATAGCCCACAGTCATAGGGACCTATTTGTCATAAAAATATGCTTTAAGGGCTTAAAAGTAACAAGGACAAAAACCTAGGGGGTCCAGGTGCAAAAAGTCCAAGATCACACGTGTGGCACACGTGTCTTGGGAACTTAGGGACCTGTTTGTAAAGAAACTTAAGTCCCTGGACCTATTAGTAACATGTACTAAAAGTCTAGGGGCAAAAGTGTAAAAAGCCCACTATATTCAACACACGTGGAAATAAAAACACTCATAGGGGCATCAATGCAAATATCTAAAAATATTTCTCATTCATTAACAACCAGAAAGTACAGCGCACAAAATACAATTTCACCAAAATGCACGTGACGAAGCACGTGTCACACAACGTACAAGGGTAGAAATGCAAATAACATAAACTAACAAGTCCTCTATGCAATTTACCAAACTGAAATAAACTTGATAAAATATTTACAGGACTGAATATTAAAGACTAAAAGACTAAGGGCCTACGGGTAAATTACCCTTTATTCGCAGATGGACTAAGGTGGCGCCACGTGGCTGACCAAACGGCTGGGAGCAGTGGCGCCTCTCCTCGTCAACGGACGCTCCAGATGACGCCATGTGCTGATCGAACGGTGCTGGTGCAAGGCGCCTCTTTGGATAAAAGGACGGTCCAGATCAAATCTGGGCCTCTGGGGTCGAACGAACGACGGAGGAGGGTCCTGGAGGAACTCCTCGCCGGCGAGCTTCGCCGGAGGACTGTGAACGCGCTGGACCTCCTCGCGGGCTGCTGACAGGTGGGAAATGATCGCCAAAGCCTCCCGCATCGATCAGGCTCCTCCGATGATGCTGAGATGCTCCGAAGAGATCCAACGACGACGGCGGAGCGTAAGCTCCTGTGCTGAATGTGGAGGACCTCAGATGTTCCTCCTCAGACCTGCAAAATGGCACAGAACGACTGCTGGGTCAAGGGCAAAGTGCCTCGACCCGGTTAGGAGCGAAGTGGGGGGTCGGTGCGTCGAGACGAAGGAGCTCCGGCGATGCGACGACGAAGGAGCTCGAATCCCAGTTTCTGTGCGAACTAGGTTGAGTGGATGGGTGAAGAATGTGCGGGGGAGAAGGGCGAAGGAGATGGTCGAGTCCGATGGTCGAGATGTGGACAGGTGTGATCGGAATCGAAGGTCGTCGACGAACGGGCGATTTGGGCGTAAACTGAAATTGGCTAAAACTAACTGGAACTAAGGTTACCTGATGGTCGAGGTCGACTGGGGACGAGCTGCTGAAGCTCTGGGTCCTTGCCTCGAGGGCCGTCGATGCCCGAGGCTCGAGCACCACGCAGGGGGCGGCGCACGGCGGCGCTAGGTCACCGGATCGATGGTCCGAGCACTCTCTCCTCACTACGACACTACCCTCAGCTTGTTGTCACTCAGGCAACAACAATGGAGGTCCTGGGAAGAAGAATGCGGAGCCAAAGATACTGGAATCATGCGGCAGAGCTGAGCATTTAAGTGGCTAGGGGTCCGAGAAGATGGGAGTCGGGTGACTCGATCGAAGCGTGGATCCCCAAAACCCACCCCGGGCGTGGATCTAGATCGATCGGGGAACAAACAGAGCCCGGGGTTTCGAGGATTGGTGATCAGATCGTGACGCGATAAATGGGAGAAATCGGGTCAGGTGTGCAGATCCGCGGGGCTGTGGTCCAGGGGGAGTTGACCAGGGGATCAACATCCCCTGTGGACCAATGGGATGCGGCCACATGTAAAAGATTTGGAAATTCAATTTAAAATAATAAATGGTCGAATTAAGAAAAACTCAAAACATGAAAATATTTATTTTTTATAAACTATTTTTTTGTGATATTTTTTATTTTTTTGAAATAAAAATTAGGTATTTACATTATAGTATTATATACATAGGTATATACAATATTGTATTTTTTATTTTGATTTTTAATTATTTATTTTGTACATTTTTATTCCAATTTATATTTTATTAATTTACAAGATAAAATTTGGAATATTTTGGTATTTTTATTTTATTTTTATTATTTATTTTCAAGGGTTAAATAAATACTTATGTACATTTATATACATGGTCTATATACAATGTTTCTTTTGATTTTTATTTTTGTTCTTTTTATTTTATTTTTGTTTTTATGGTTTTTATTTTATTTAATTACATAATGGGATATGGAATATATACAACTTTTCTTGGATTTTAATTTATTTATTTATAAGGATAATTAAATATATAAAGGGTTCTATGTACATGGTGTATTTACAAGGGTGAAGAGATTTTTAATTTCTTTTTAATTTTCTCATTTTTATTTTAATTTTATATTTACAAATATGTACAAATAAATACAACCCATTTTATTTTTATTTTTAGAGGAAAATATTTTTATTTATTTATTTACAGGCATATATATACATGAGCTTCCTTATCTCCCTCTACTTGGGTTTTTATGCGGTCAGGCCCATGCTGAGCCCTCCCTTGGGATTAGGTCGCTCAATATTTATTCTAAATATCTCCCTCTTTTTCTTTTCTCTCTTTATTCTTTTATTTATGCACAAAAACATGCTAATTATTAATTTTTACACAATGCATGCAATTTGATAATTATTTGTATTTACAAGAATATACATGTGTGTGGCAAAGGTTTTGTAGCTAAAATAAATTGTGTGTGTTGATTGTTGATAAACGGGAAGGCTTGAGTAGTCGCCTTAGCGACAGTGAGTCTGATCTGTCAGACCATAATTAGCGGCTCTCGCTTTTCTCGTTTTTCAAGGACCTCCTCCTGGCTTAAATTGGACTTGGACCAGACATCCAAGTGCCTTGGTCTTCATCGAGCAGCCACGTCCCCTCCGACGGGTCGCGGTCATTTTTGAAGTCCTTAGTAGCTGTGGAATGCATCGAGCTTCAATTCCCCCATCTTAGCAGCAAGGAATATGGTCGGAGGAGTGAAATTTCATTGATCGAAGCAGCGACTCATCATTGTTCTTTTAAGTTCATCTAAAGCCCTTTGTAGTCGTCCAATCATGAGTGGATCTACAGGAGCTTCAATTGACGTTGGATTAAAGGAGTGGCGATTGTTGATCAAATTTGGGGATCTAATCCCAAACGTCTGAAGAAAAGTGGTATTTGGCGCATCCAAATGTCCAAGCTTTAAGTGGACCATCTTCGGGAGTTGGATTACGTGTATGTGGTAGGTATATTTCACTTTTAGCCCCCTCCTTTTGTATATTTTTAGTTAATATTTAAACTTTTAGATGTAGTTATAAATATTTGTAATATTTGCGTAAGAGACCCCGTGCTTTTTTATATATCAATTTTAGGTCCTTGCTAGCTACGCTCACATGCCCCTACATGAACTAGTCTTTTTTTAGATATACCCCTGTAATTTTCGAGAATCACTACTTAATATAAAAAATTCGATTTTTTAAAGTTTCTGGGTATTTTTCATGCTAGCTCTTGCCTTTTATTTTAATACAAATATGACTCAGTTCGCTTGATTAAATTTTATTTATGCATTTTTTTATTAAAAATAGCTTTTGTGCTCATTTAATTTTGGAAAAATTATTTTCAGTGCCTTAAATCATGTTTATTCATGCTTTGACATGGGATTCGATATTTATCTATTTTTTCTATTTATTAAATTTAGTTTAGAAGCCATTTTTTCTATGTTTACTTTAAAATACAAAAATATAAACATATACTTAAACATTCCAAAAAAGTGTTTATTATAGTATTTTATAGCTACAGACTAAAAATAATTTACAATATCAAAAGGAACTCTTAAAATTAGTAGACCCTTGCCAACCCTTAAAACATTACAAAGTATTTTTGAAAGACATAAAAATATTTGTTTATGTTCTCTCTGTACATATATTATCTACATATTAAAAAATAACTTTGAGAAATTTTGATCTTATTTAATATTTTAAACCTCAAAACAATCTGACATATTTGTAAAGTCCCTGATTTTTTATATTAGGACTTTAAAAATACAAAAAATAGCAAAAATTAAAAAAAATTCAAAAATCTTATAAAATATAGAAAACATAAAAATAGTTTATTATGCAATAATTTATAATATTTAACTATATTTATAATTTAAATATCAATCATTGTATTATATACCTATAATATAGTTATATATAATTAAGGCTAATATTAATTATTAGAAATAAACTAATATATTTTTAATCCTTTTAAAAAATAAAAGGACTATTCTCTTAGGTATTTTATGATTTTTATATTTATTATACATATTTTTCTATATACTACTTATATTATAAATATAAACTTTATATTATATATTATATATATAAGATAATAATTAGATTTAATTTAAAATGCACAAAACTTTAATTAATAAATTAATTAAGCAACTATTGTACATGTATACTTTTATTGATTACTCATTATCTATTTGCAATTAATATACTTGTTACATTGACTTGTCTCGTGTTCGGTCCCTACTTTGCTTGTCACCATATGTACATTTATTGTATGGTATAATAAATTTTGATCTGCATCAATATTGCATTGCTTGAATCCTATTGTGTGGGTTAATTATTTATTGGTTCATTGGGCTTCTTGGGTTGTCATGACAACGACTTAGCGATCCCGCTTTATGTGGACCACATGACAGTTCCTACGGTTCTAGAGGGTCTAACGAGGGGCTTCAGGAGGAGCGTATTTTATATGAATTTTAATTAAAACCAAGACTTTAAAAGGTGAATTCACAAGCATATCAGTGACTTGGGAAATCGAAATATAGGCAACATGCCATTGATATTTCGACATCGATATTTCGCTCACTTCGGTAAAAATCATGAAATGTAAAGATGCTCATGATAAATTTCAGTTGTGTGTTCTAATTTCATCTACTCAAAGAAACAGAGACTTTTATATTTAGAACTGATAATTTTAGCGGTCTTAGAATTGATGTATTTGACATGTTCCGGATGAAGGACCTAAGAGTCTCTATTTCTGACGAAATTGAAATAGCATATTAGAGCATATAGTGGTGAATATATATATATATATACATATATATTACACACACACACACACACATATATATATAGAGAGAGAGAGAGAAGGGATCCTACACCTGGGGGTGTAGGTAACTACCTACACCCGGGCTATTTTTTCATGCTTTTTTTATTTTTTTTTTTGAAATAGAAACTTAGAGTAATTAGATCACTATATCTCACCATGGTGTCATTCCAATTTGAAGTTAATTTGAGACTTCTATCATCTCCATCAAGATCATCAAATTTTAATGGTTTGGAATTGCTGAAAATGACACATTCTAGATGAACATGTTAGGAATATTTGTTTTGCATGAAAATTGAAACACATATTCCCCTTAATATATTAAGTAAATCCCCCAAAGATTTTTTTTTCAAAAAAAACAATGAGAAAAAAGGCCGGGTGCAGGGAGTTACCTACACCCTCGGGTGCAGACTCCCGGCTCCCATAATATATAGGGTGCACTTGAATTGAGGTGGCACCTTTCCTTGATTATGGAAAGGTGTCATCTTAAGCCGTTGGATGATGCGTGTACGAATGAGATTGAAACCATCGTGCCAACTAACATTCCTATTATGGTAGTGGATTAAATTATTACTAATTTGATAAATTACACGTCATTGATCATTCTATATTTAGGTATATATCGAGTGATGTACAGAATTTTCCAGAAATATCGGATGAAATAAATGTCCACATTTTGAAATAACCGTTAACAATTTACAAATGCTTAAGATATTTTACAATCCTGTGTTATAAATTATAAATGCGTAACCACTGATATTCACAAAAAAAGTTCAAATCTGACGAAATTTTGTATTTTTTGTGTAGATATGTTTCCTAAAATATAAGGTGTTTTTATTATGTGCTAATAAATTGATATACACGTGGAAAAAACTCCTAAAATGATGGGAATTTGTTACAACTATATTTCATAATATACGAAGATTTTTGTGTAGTTGTGTTTCTTAAAATATAAGGTGCTTTGATCATGTGCTATTCAATTAATATACACGTGGTGAACATTCCTTTTGTAAAGTGCATTTGATTTATTTTAAAAATAACCATCCAATATTATGTGGAAGCAATGTTTGTAGAATACAATATTTTTTTGTAAATTTCATAGCCTTTTATCTAACATGAATTTATTTATTTTGAAATTTTTTTGTAGTCTCTTTTGAGATCATTCTGTTAGAGCAATGTTTATAAACTGTGATACTTTTTCGTAAAATCTATTTCTATTTTATAAAATTCATGTGATGTTTGTAAAATAGATTGCTTATTAGTAATGTATAAATTATTTTATATGTCCATTCAACGTATTTTCCAATGTCGTGGGTCCATCAAAATTCGTCATCCATTGTAAATTTTGTGTATATTTGGTAAAATCCACGCTCACATTGTAAAATTTATATGCTGATCTGCAAAATAAAAAACCAATCAGTAATATTCAATTAGACGCATGGAAATAACTGTATGAAAGTGTTAAACAATTGTATAATAACTGAGTTAAATGTAAAACATACTTTACAATTATAAATATGTTAATGAAATGATGTAGCTATGTACCGCGAGTCTTAATTTTGAGCAAGTGTCGGTCGTGCATTTGAATGAACGTAAAACTTTGTAAACAGAATGTAAAATAAAGTAAATGAAAGTGAAATATGTACTATTTATTTAATATGGATAGCACATAAACGTAAAACTTTGTGAAAAAGTGTAAAATAGATATTCAGATTTGGTCCAAAAATGTATATATCAGGAACAAGTATAATAGAAATGAAAGAATTAAAGTAGCATAAACGAAACAAAAAATAACATGTTTTTTAAATGCAATACATATCTATATATCAAGTCATAAACAAAGCAGAAGAATGCATTTTATTCTGAACTTGATACACGCATTCATTCATTAATATCGAAACACAAATACATTACGTGAAATATAACGAACGACAAAAACGAATCAGATCAATTAAAATGAATCAGGACTGATTAATAAACATTTTTTTAATAAAAACATAATAGAAGCAAAAAAATATGAATGATTTCGTAAAAAATGATATGTACCTCTATCATATCAAAGATCGAGATGAGATGTTGGACGGGTCATCGATGCTTGGGCAAAGAAACGGAACATCTCGTCGAGGTTGATGAAGAAGAGAGGGGGAGGACCCTCGTCGAGTTTTCTTTTGAAAATTCGAATAATTGAGAGTCAAGATGTGATAGATGTTATATTTAGAAAATTCAATTCGAGTAATTAATAATCATTGGGATAATGACGTAACCAAACGGAATATCCTTTTTTTTTCTAAAAATGACGATTTAAAGATTTTGTTGACGGTGGTTTTGGATTTAATTTAGTGGTTTTGTTAACCACCGTTGATCAAAATCAGATGGCTCGTAAGAGGTGTCGCACCATACTCATGGTAAGGTGGCACATCAATTCAAGTTTGTCCTATATATATATATGGACCCTTTCAAATGAGGTGGGGTCTCATAGATATTATAGTGAGCCAACCATAAATACGATTGGATTAAGATCGGATGGATGGGATCAAAACCACTATCTTTATATGGCATGCTTTTGACGAAAAAAATTTCTATATATAGAGAATACGAACGTGCGATTTTCAGGGGATAGTAGAGAAAAACGTGGGTCTACAAATTAGGAATAACTAATTTCTTAAAAACAGACTTCAGGACGGCTAATTTATATAGTAAATACCAAATAGTTCAAAAAAAGTTTCTTTTTTGGGATTGTTTATTGAATAATACTTGAATTGCTATTGTAAGATACTTTTTGAAATATAGCTAATAAATTTACAAAATTTATTCATATTTTGTTGGTTTTAATAGCAGCAGATATAGTATATTTATGTCATGAGGATTAGTTGAATAGCTTATGAGGAAAAAAATCGAATCCATATGATAACGAGGTTTCATTATGACCAATTTCATTTATTGAACAATGTAAATATGTTTTGGATTGTAAAAATTGTATTTTTTTAAAAAAATTCAACTACATCTAATTAACATATTTTATAATTAAATTTTGCATCGAAAATTTGAATACATTGACACAAATTTGAAATTTGAATGTATAATAATACAAAGATTTTATTAGAATTCGAAATAACATATACTACTGAAATTTAAAAATTAGGCGAATTTTTTAAAAGCTGATTGCCGCAACAATGTATACTACGATTTTTTAAAATAATAATAATACTAAAATATTTGAAATTTTATACTTATGTAAGATTGAATTTTAATTATTTTTTTGATAAACTTGATTTGATTTTTACAAATATTTGTAGATATTTTGAAATAACAGATAGTATATTACAAAATTAATTGCATTAGAAAATATAATTCCTATTAGATGGTTCCAACTTTACATATTAAAATTTTAAATTAAGCTGAAAATGGAAAAAATTAATTGAGTAATTATGAGAATGTATCGACGGGTGATTATGATAATAATAAAAACAAGGAAAGTAGTAATTAACTTCCGTAAAGGAAGCTCACGGTCAGCTCGACATAATAAAATTGATGATAATAAATATTTCCAAATCGAATAAAATAGTCGGATTTGTAGCTAATAGGTTAAGAATTTCCATAAAAAAGGAGGTAGGGCGATTTTGATGGTGGTTTTCTATTGCAAAACCGGATTTAATCATGTCCATCAATTCAAATCAAACGGCTATAAATTGTGGCTCATCAAAATCACAATGAGACCCCGTCTCATTTGAAGTTTCTCCATTGGGTAAAATGTATATGCCCCCTAGGGGGAGCTAACTTAGCTACCCCCGCCCCTTTTTCACAATTTTTTTTTATTTTTTTTTGAAATCTAAAACCGTGTTAATTCATTATTAAATCCCTATATTATGCTATTCAAATTTCATATAAAACAGCGACTCCTACGACCTCCATCCAAACGGGGACGATTTAAAAAATCCTGTTACCGTTAAAAAAATGACTGTCTGGATGGAGGCCGTAGGAGTCTCTGTTTCACACGAAATTTTTATGACATAATATAGGGATATAGTGATGAATATTCACGGAAAAAAATTTCAAAAAAAAATAAAAAAATTGAAGAAAATAGGGCGGGGGGAGCTAAGTTAGCTCCCCCTAGGGGGCAGCTAACATGGCTGCCCCCGCCCCATTTTTCTTCAATTTTTTTTATTTTTTTGGAAAAATAACACCGTGTATATTCATCCCTATATCCCTCCTATATGTCATTCGAATTTCGTCAGAAACAGAGACTCCTACGGCCTCCATCGAGATGATGTCGATTTAAAAAATTCTGTTACCGTTAAAAAATGACTGTCTGGATGGAGGTCGTAGGAGTCTCTGTTTCTGACGAAATTCGAATGGGATATAGGAGGGATATAGGAATGAATATACATGGTGTTATTTTTCAAAAAAATAAAAAAATTACCAAAATAAGGTGGGGGCAGCCATGTTGGCTGCCCCTAGGGGGCAGCCACATATGACCCTATATATATATGTGTGTGTATGTGTGTGTGTGTATATATATATATATATATATATATATATATATATATATATATATATATATATAACGGCATCTTCTAAAAAAATAACAAAATCATCGAAATTTGAGATGTGGTTAACCCATTGGCTGCCCTTAGGGGCAACCCATTAAACTCACATAGGCCATTTTAATTTGAAGGACAAGTAAATGTACATTCAAAGTAAAGTTATTTGTAGTCTTCTCTCCCTTAGGTCTGCCTAATAAGCTAGTGGAATATATTAATATTAGAGCCAGCTATGTTTGAGGGGTCACATTGACGGCATTGTCTACATGAAATTGGAAACGAAGACTTCGATGTGTTTGCAGACCTCAAATCAAAGTAGGAGATATTCGTTACCAATCACCGTCCTCACAAAGAAGACTTAGGGACGTATTCTTATGGACAATCCTACAAGTACCATAAAATCATCTACAATTTGCAGATCCTGTTGTATTAAAATTGTATATATAGGTTTTAATTGGAAAATCTATTAATTACAATTGACAATCAATTTGGTTTCAATTGGGAAACCAAATGATTTGGAGGGAAATTTGGGAATTCTCAAATTTTAAACATGGTTGAGTTTGGGTGGAAGTTTAGTACCATACCTTTGAGATCTAAACTTTTTGTGGATTTATATATGAGTCCACACCCCAAGCTCTTCTGCAATAGTAGAGAGGAGGAATGGAAGACCACACACGCGCGCGCGCTCCGCTCCGTCTCCGGCTCCGTCTCCGGCTCCGGCTCCGGCTCCGGCTCGGGAGAGTTAATTCGGATCTCGATACTTTTGCTGCGGTTTTCATTTTGTAAGTCGATTAAATTAACCACACGATTAATTTGGTAAGTCGACTTAAATAGGAATTCAACTCGTCATTATGGGCGCGATTTTGGGATCCGAAAGGCTACATTTTCGGGAGGCGTTTTCGGAAACCAAAGGATACCGCGCGCTAGGGCACGCGGGCTCCTCTTTATATATCCCTCACCCGACGCCGTTTTTCTTCACTCGCAAGAAAAACCTCTCATGCCGTCTCTCTCTCTGGTTCTTCCTCTCACGGACGAACGTTTTCTTCTTCCTCTCTCGACTGTAGTTCTCGGAGGTACAATCGAGGACGGTCCTGTTGGTGTGCGCCGACGACGATCGTGAGCCGTCGTATCTTGTGAGCGGATTGTCAGTACCCTACGCACCGGTATTGTGGGGGCGATATCTTCTCTAAGGACAGTCCATTTCATGGACGCTTCGGTGACTTCTAAACTTATCTTTATTTTATTTTGGTTGCCGTAATATTTTTATTCCTTTACCCTTTCTGGATCATGCCCGTGTTATTTATGTTTCTGTTCTATTAATCGGTTCCTGTTTGCATTGTATAATCGGAAAATGATAGGGAAACATACGATTAATATGATTTTATTCGGTATTGGTTCCCTGTTAACTCATTTGGATCCGATAATTTACTGTTTAATACATGCACTGGTAATCCTATTTACAACAATCTTAGAGAAGATATCGGAAACCGATTATAAAATTATTTCGGAAACAATGTTTAAATCGAGGGTAGATATGACGGGTATGCCTGAAAAATTCGGTGGACAGAATTTTAAGCGTTGGCAACAACGCATGAAAATCTGGTTAACCACCATAGGGTTAATGTCGATTCTTGAAACCGACTGTCCTACGGTGGAGGTGGAAAACCCCTCACCCGATAGGCAGAAGGCGCAATCTGCGTATAAGGAACGTTACCGTATATGTCATGATTGCATCTTGTTGGCTCTGTCCAACACGTTGTTTTACGTATATTGTTCATCCACGCAGACTGCGAAGGGGTTATGGGAAGACTTGGATCGGAAGTAAAACACCGAAGACCTCGGTATTGAGAAATATTCCGTAGCTAAGTTTTTAAAGTTTTCCATGGCCGAGGGAAAGTCTGTTTCAAAAAGGCACACGAGTTTTTACTCCTGCTCCATGGTTTAGAGGATGCTGAAATGAAACTTTTAGAGAAGTTTCAGGTCATGTGCAATATAGAAAAATTCTCAAAGTCGTTGGAAGACTTCGGTATGACCCTGAAACATAGAAAGGGGAAAATTTCTATATATGACTTGATGGTGGCAATTGCCATAAAGGAGGAACAAAGGAAACAAAAACCTATGCTTCCTGTTGATATTCAGGATAAGGTTAATCTTATAACCTCGAAGGGCAAGGATAAGAAGGGAAAGGATCCCAATAACAATAAAATAAAACCAAAGGAGAAGATCCAGAAAAAGGCAAAGAATAAACACTGCTGGCACTGTAATCAGGTTGGCCATTGGAAGAACGATTGTCCATCCTTGAAGGCTCAACCTAAGGCTACAGACGGGAGTCCACAAGTGAACATGATCACTATGGGACTCGGGGCTAGCGAGAGGTATGTCTCTGTAAAACTTGAATTATACAATATCCATGATCCAAATGAGTGGCTCGTGGATACTGGAGCCAATGTAAATATATGTTCTGACAGAACATTATTTTCTTCTTATCAGACCTGCAGCGGTGGGACTGTAAGATGGGGAACGATTCTGCAGCCAGGGTGGTAGGGTCGGGACAAGTCAACTTGAGGTTCTCCTCTGGACGTGTCTGGACGTTGCACAGGGTGCTGCATGTTCCTGACATCAAGAAGAATGTGTTATCTAGCTCTATCTAGTTAGAAATGGTTTTGAATTAAACTTTAAATGTAATAAAGTTGTTATTTTGAGACATGGTGTCTTTTATGGTAAAGGCTATTTGGCTGACTTTGATTTGTTGTGTTAGAATTAGATGTGATTCAGTAAACATTAATGAATTGAATGTTTTGAATGCTGAATGTTCTAGTTCTGTGTCTCATGTTGTGAATAATCTAGAATCTTGTGATCTATGGCATGGTAGATTGGGACATGTAAACCTAAATTCAATTAAAAGAATGATGAAGTTAGAGTTGATCCTTAAATACACAATTGATAAAACTCAAAAATGTGAAATTTGTGTGCAAGCAAAGACACCTACGAAGTCTTTTCAGTCTGTCTCTAGAGATAGTGAGATCTTGAGTGTAGTGCACACGGATATCTTTGAGTTTAATAGTGTGTTGACCCGAGACAATAAGAAATACTTTATCACCTTTATAGATGATTACAGTAGATACTGCTATGTTTATCTAATGAAAACTAAGGATGAAGCCTTAGAGAAATTTCTTATCTTTAAGAATAAGGCTGAGACACAAATAGGAAAAGTGCTTAAACGCCTTAGGTCAGATAGAGGAGGTGAATATACCTCTAACTTATTTGATAAACAATGCAAATTATTTGGCATAGTTCATTAAGTTATGGCCATATATTCACCGCAATCAAATGGAATAGTAGAACGGAAAAATAAAACCTAAACTGACATGATTAATGCTCTCCTACAAAGTTCTGGACTTCCAACCTATATGTGGGGAGAAGCCTTGAATACGACTTGCCATATTCTGAATATGGTGCCTCCAAGAAATATGGAAAAGTGTCCCTTTGAATTTTGGAGAAATTGGAAACCGAGTTTAAGATATCTCAAAATGTGGGGTTGTCTCGCTAAGGTTTTAGTCCCAGAACACAAGAGAAAAAAACTTGCTCCTAAAACTGTTGATGCCGTCTTCTTAGGTTACCTGGAAAATAGCTATGCATATAGGTTCTTGGTAATTCGGTCCGAGATATCGGGCATACATGTCAACACTATTGTTGAACTCCGTGATGCTACCTTCTTTGAGGATGTCTTCCCATTGAAGACTGGGATTCCTCAGAATCTGACCATTGAGGGCACCTCTACATCAGGATCTATTCCAGATCAAGTGGAACGGATAACGAATGTGGGGGTTGGGACTCAACCTGAACCCAATGATATTTCTGAAGATTTTGAGCCAAGGAGGAGTAAAAGACTTCGGATAGCTAAGGATTTGGGTAGCGACTTCGTTGTCTACCAGATCGGAAGTACAACATCGAAGACCTCGGTATTAAGAAATACTCCGTAGCTAAGTTTTTGAAGTTTTCCATGGCCGAATGAAAGTCTATTTCTGAACAGGCACACGAGTTTTTACTCCTGCTCCACAGTTTAGAGGATGCCGAAATGAAACTTCTAGAAAAGTTTCAGGTCATGTGCATTATAGAAAAATTCCCAAAGTCGTGGCAAGACTTCGGTATGACCTTGAAACACAGAAAGGGAAAAATTTCTATGCATGACTTGATGGTGGCAATTGCAATAGAGGAGGAACACAGGAAACAAAAACCTATGCTTCCTATTGATATTCAGGCTAAGGTTAATCTTATGACCTCGAAGGATATGGATAAGAAGGGAAAGGGTCCCAATAACAATAAAATAAAACCAAAGGGCAAGATCCAGAAAAAGGCAAAGAATAAACCCTACTGGTACTGTAATCAGGTTGGCCATTGGAAGAACTGTCCGTCCTTGAAGGCTCAACCTAAGGCTACAGACGGGAGTCCACAAGTGAACATGATCACTATGGGACTCGGGGTTAGTGAGAGGTATGTCTCTGTAAAACCTGAACTATACAATATCCATGATCCAAATGAGTGGCTCGTGGATACGGGAGCCAATGTAAATATATGTTCTGACAGAACATTATTTTCTTCTTATCAGACCTGCAGCGGTGGGACTGTAAAGATGGGGAACGATTCTGCAGCCAGGGTGATAGGGCCGGGACAAGTCAACTTGAGGTTCTCCTCTGGACGTGTCTGGACGTTGCACAGGGTGCTGCATGTTCCTGACATCAAGAAGAATGTGTTATCTGGCTCTATCTTAGTTAGAAATGGTTTTGAATTAAACTTTAAATGTAATAAAGTTGTTATTCTGAGACATGGTGTCTTTTATGGTAAAGGCTATTTGGCTGACTTTGATTTATTGTTTAGAATTAGATGTGATTCAGTAAACATTAATAAATTGAATGTTTTGAATGCTGAATGTTCTAGTTCTGTGTCTCATATTGTGAATAATCTAGAATCTTGTGATCTGTGGCATGGTAGATTGGGACATGTAAACCTAAATTCAATTAAAAGAATGATGAATTTAGAGTTGATCCCTAAATACACAATTGATAAAACTCAAAAATGTGAAATTTGTGTGCAAGCAAAGACATCTAGGAAGTCTTTTCAGTCTGTCTCTAGAGATAATGAGATCTTGGATCTAGTGCACACGGATATCTGTGAGTTTAATGGTGTGTGGACCCGAGATAATAAGAAATACTTTATCACCTTTATAGATGATGGCAGTAGATACTGCTATGTATATCTAATGAAAAACAATGATGAAGCCTTAGAGAAATTTCTTATCCTTAAGAATGAGGCTGAGACACAAACAGGAAAAGTGCTTAAACGCCTTAGGTCAGATAGAGGAGGTGAATATACCTCTAACTTATTTGATGAACAATGCAAATCATTTGGCATAGTTCATGAAGTTACGACCCCATATTCACCGCAATCAAATGGGATAGTAGAACGGAAAAATAGAACCTTAACTGACATGATCAATGCTCTCCTACAAAGTTCTGGGCTTCCAACCTATATGTGGGGAGAAGCCTTGAATACGACTTGCCATATTCTGAATAGGGTGCCTCCAAGACATATAGAAAAGTGTCCCTTTGAACTTTGGAGAAATAGAAAATCGAGTTTAAGATATCTCAAAGTGTGGGGCTGTCTCGCTAAGGTTTTAGTCCCAGAACAAAAAAGAAAGAAACTTGGTCCTAAAACTGTTGATGCGGTCTTCTTAGGTTACCTGGAAAATAGCTATGCATATAGGTTCTTGGTAATTCGGTCCGAGATACCGGGCATAGATGTCAACACTATTGTTCAACTCCGTGATGCTACCTTCTTTGAGGATGTCTTCCCATTGAAAACTGGGATTCCTCAAAATCTGACCATTGAGGGCGCCTCTACATCAGGATCTATTCCAGATCAAGTGGAAAGGATAACGAATGTGGGGGTTGAGACTCAACCTGAATCCAATGATATTTCTGAAGAGATTGAGCCAAGGAGGAGTAAAAGATCTCGGATAGCCAAGGATTTGGGTAGCGACTTCGTTGTCTACCAGATCGAGGGTGATCCACTAAGTTACAAGGAAGCCATGGCTTCATCTGAAGCAAAACAATGGAAGGAAGCCATCAAATCTGAGATAGATTCCATTATGACTAATGGAACTTGGGAGTTGGTTGATTTATCCAAAGGGTGCTCTACTATTGGGTGCAAGTGTGTGTTTAAGAGAAAGCCTAGACCTGACGGATCAATTGAAAAATACAAAGCCAGATTAGTTGCCAAGGGCTTTAGGCAAAAGGAAGGTATCGATTATTTTGATACCTATTCTCCTGTGACTAGGATGACCACAATCCGGATGCTCATAGCATTGGCATCTGTATATGATCTCTCTATCCACCAAATGGATGTGAAGACCGCATTCTTGCATGGCGATCTTGAGGAAGAGATCTATATGGATCAACCTGATGGGCTTGTGACTCCTGGGAATGAGGGAAAGGTTTGCAAGCTTGTCAAATCCCTTTACGGATTGAAACAAGCACCAAAGCAGTGGCATGAAAAATTTGGCAAGACTATTTTGTCATGTGGCTTTAAGGTTCATGAATCCGACAAGTGTGTCTATTCTAAGGTGAAAGGTGATTAGTGTATTGTCTTGTGCCTATATGTTGATGACATATTATTGTTGGGATCACATATGAAGATTATTAATGAGACTAAGGCTTTCTTGACTAGCATGTTTGAGATGAAGGACATGGGTGTTGCTGATGTAATCTTGGGTCTCAAACTGACAAGGTCAGTTGATGGGATTGTAGTTTCTCAATCTCACTATGTTGAGAAAGTACTTGAGAAATTTGGATATCAAGATTGCAAAGCTGTAAGCACTCCTTTTGATTCATCCAAAACGCTGTTTAAGAATAAAAGTGGAGTACCTGTAGCCCAGCTAAGGTATTCACAAGTGATAGGAAGTTTAATGTATCTTGCAAATTGCATGAGACCTGATATTTCATTCTCGGTTGCAAAGCTGAGTAGATACACTAGCTGTCCTGACCGTACTCACTGGGAGGCTCTGGATCAGGTACTGAAGTACTTGAAGGGAACTATTTCCCTTAGTTTGCATTATGGTAGACATCCATCTGTATTAGAAGGATACAGTGATGCAAGCTGGATAGGGAAAATAGAGGAGTCTGGGAGTAATGGTGTTACAGGGTATGTATTTACCCTTGGAGGCGGTGCAGTCTCTTGGAGGTTTGTGAAGCAGATCATTTTAGCTCGATCCACCTTTGAGGCCGAGTTGTGTGCTTTGGACACCACTGGATTTGAGGCTGAATGGCTAAGGGAACTTCTGTCTGAAATTTCCATGGTAGGTCAGCCTGTTCTTTCGATCTCGGTACATTGTGATAATATGACCACAATTGCCAAGATCAAGAGTTCAAAGTTCAATCAGAAAACAACGAGACACATACAAATCAGATTTAAGACGTTAAGGGATTTGGTGTCTCAAGGAGTGTTGGCTGTGGATTTTGTTGGATCCAAAGACAACACGATAGATCCGTTGACTAAGGGACTTGATAGATCTTTAGTCCTAAAGTCTAGGCTTAGGATGTGAATGAGACCCATTGGGAGTTCCTCTACAGTAGCAACCCAACCTATCTGAGTGGAGATCCCACAAAGTATGTTCAATGTGGTAATAACAAGCTTTTTGGAGGAGTGGTTGGCACTCTAACTTTAATGCGTAAGTATGAGTGTCTTATCCCTGGAAGCCTGAGTGTCATTTAAGCTGCAAGTTTAGGAAGAGCGTAGGCTCTGAATGAATTTAAGCCTTTGGGCAGGATGTTAGCAGTGCATCCTTGGAGAACGCCACCTCTGTGAGTGTCTTTCCTGAACACACTCATGAAACATGATAAGGGTGTATGGCCTTGAAGAGCACCAACCCTGAAGATTGTACCAAGAACAACGCTTTGTTGTCTCTACCGTATACTTTAACACCAAGGTCTGAAGTTCAAGACGTAGTTCACTTCATTCCTGTTAAAGTGAAAGTAGTAAACTCAGGTAGAGGTTTAAACCGGAAGTTACCTTTACTGAAAGCAAAGTGTGGGCAGCCGAAAGAAGTTTCTTAATTCCTTTTTGAATCTCTTTTTCAAATTGGTGAATTCGTGGGGGATTGTTGTATTAAAATTGTATATATAGGTTTTAATTGGAAAATCTATTAATTACAATTGACAACCAATTTGGTTTTAATTGGGAAACCAAATGGTTTGGAGGGAAAGTTGGGAATTCCCAAATTTGAAACATGATGAGTTTGGGTGGAAGTTTAGTACCATACCTTGAAGATCTAAACTTTTGGTGGACTTATATATGAGTCCACACCCCAAGCTCTTGTAGCAATAGTAGAGAGGAGGAATGGAAGACCACACACGCACGCTCGCGCGCTCCGCTCCGTCTCCGTCTCCGGCTCCGGCTCCGGCTCTGGCTCGGGAGAGTCAATTCGGATCTCGATACTTTTGTTGCGGTTTTCATTTGTTAAGTCGATTAAATTAATCACACGATTAATTTGGTAAGTTGACTTAAATGAGAATTCAACTCGCCATTATGGACGCGATTTTGGGATCCGAAAGGCTGCGTTTTCGGGAGGCGTTTTCGGAAACCAAAGGATACCGCGCGCTAGGGCACGCGAGCCCCTCTTTATATATCCCTCACTCGACGCCGCTTTTCTTCACTCGCAAGAAAAACCTCTCACGCCGTCTCTCTCTCTCTCTCTCTGGTTCTTCCTCTCATGGACGAACGTTTTCTTCTTCCTCTCTCGGCTGCAGTTCTCTGAGGTACAATCGAGGACAATCCCGTTGGTGTGCGCCGACGACGATCGTGAGCCGTCGTATCCTGGGAGTGGATTGCCAGTACCCTACGCACCGGTATTGTGGGGGCGATATCTTCTCTAAGGACAGTCCATTTCATGGACGCTTCGGTGACTTCTAAACTGATCTTTATTTTATTTTGGTTGCCGCAATATGTTTATTGCTTTACCCTTTCTGGAATATGCCCGTGTTATTTATGTTTCTGTTCTATTAATCGGTTCCTGTTTGCATTGTATAATCGGAAAATGATTAGGAAACATACGATTAATATGATTTTATTCGGTATTGTTTCCCTGTTAACTCATTTGAATCCGATAATTTATTATTTAATATATGCACTGGTAATCTTATTTACAACAGATCCAATTAATGAGCTAATAAAGTTCCTTTTTACGGCCCTGAATACACCTTTTCCTCCCCTTTTCTGTCTCTTCAAAATACCAAATGTTGAGATTCATATATGTTCTATCTAACATGTGTGGTGTGCATATTTCAGTAACATCATTTATACTGAACTGACATATATTCATATTTTAGTGCATGGCGATCTTGCATTCCATTAGCCAATACCTCTACGTGATGTGTGATGTTTGATTTTCGACTGATACATATATTAAAATGAGAAGGGTTTTAATTTTCTTACAGAGACAAATTATGGATACATATACTAAAAGTATTGTGCAACACCCAGTTCTTGCACAATATTTTTAACGTACGATCCATCTTGACGGGAATAATATAACAACTAGTACAATATTCTTACTGAGACAAATTTTAAACTTTTACGATCTAAGTTTAATGTTTTCGTTCGGGATCCATCTATCTACTAACACAGCTAGTTAGCAGGCACCTCCATTTTTCTTTGGGATCGAGATCTAAGTATGATTTTAGCTACGTGCTTTTGACTTATATCACTTAGTTTTTCATGCTGCCTATCATATATACGAGTTGTTCATCTTTAGTTTATTATGAACTCCGTTGGTTTAACCATTCCTAATTGGTTTTGGCATCTTAATCTATTCTAACAAGCACTCATGGCTTGTTTCCTAATTGGATTGGATTGGGTTGGAGTAAACTCTTGTGAGTAGTAGATGTTTGGATGGTAGGAGAGGGTTAGAATGTGAAATGTAATGTTATGTTACATTGGTTTGTGATGGAATTCCAACCAAAGAATGCATGGCGTAGACCATGTTTCCTGGAGTAACCTGGTAACCAAATGAGCCTTAAAGAATATATGGTGAGGGAGTTGTCGCAATAGTAGTGGTGGGTGTTGGAGGAGGGAGGACACGGGGGGGAATGATGAGGAAAGGGGCCGGATGAGGTGGTGGTGATGGCAGCAATTGGTGTCAAGTGGAAAGGTCTCAAAGGGAAGACGAGGAAGGGGAGAGATGGGGTTGAATTAAAATATGAATTTAAATTATATTTCGTATAGTTGTATTGACTCAAGGGTGGTTGAATTAGTAGAGTAAGCATAACGGTAGGGTTATACATGTAAGACGGAGCCATTGTTCGGTTTTTACATGTAATTGAGGATTACTTTAAATTCAACCCATAATTAGACAAATATACAAGGTTACGTGTGTAAAAATATTCATAAAAAATAAGATGAAATAACTTTATCATGGTGCCTATCTGTCTTGAGAGCAATATTTGAATTCTTTAATATAAATATCTATATTAGCATCACCTTTTAGAAATTAGAATATGAGACCGATATATAGATATTTCTACTCCATGTCTCGCGGAATATCTTCCAAATACAACATAAACCCATGTGCTATGCAGGGTTTAAAAAACCGGACCGGACCGGCCGGTCGGACCGGTTGGACCGGAAACCGGCCCCGACCCGGTCGGTTCGGCCGGTTTTAGGTAATTAATTTTAAAAAAAAAGGAAATAAAAAACCGAGTCAGACCGATGGTCGGACCGGGTTGACCCGGGCGGTTGGACCGGGTTGACCCGGATTGACCCGGATTTGATTATTTAGTATATTTTAAAAAAAATAAATGTTTAAATAATGAAATATAGGGTTTTTATCACTTGTACCCTTCTTAAATTATACAATTTCAGTTACTTCCCTCTCTTTTTTGGAATATAACTTGTGCCACTACTTTCTTGGAGTAATTTTTTAAAAGCAACTATAAATAAATTATTACAATATTATATTCTTATATAATGCTAGAAAATGTGACTACCTTTGTAGAGTTTTATTCAAAATAGACAATCGTGTTTTTATATTGAAAGATTGACATTTTAAATGATTATTTCATTGATATTTAAATACATATTTACATATATCTATCCGATTTTATCGGTTCAGAAAACCGGTTCGACCGGTCCGACCAGTAAATTAAGCCCGGTCCGGTTTTTTCCGAGTTGATATGAATGATGATGTCATGCTGACATCATCACTGGTCCGACCGGTTTGGACCGACGGTCCGACCGGTTTGGACCGACGGTCCGACCCAGTTCGACCAAACCGAAGACTAACCGGTTCAATGTCCGGTCCGGTTTTTAAAACCTTGGTGCTATGTGTAATTACACCATGACCCTTATAAGTTATGCAACTCATGTAATTACTAGCTTTTACACCACAACCTTTTTAAGGATTGTAATTAAAAATTTATAACGATTATAGGGTGTTGAACAATATTTTGAGTTTTGGTATAAAAATCCATAATTTATCTTCTCTTTTGTTGATTTTTTCCTTGAAAAAAAAAACTGAGTTCATTTAATAAAATAAAATATTACTTTGCTATGTAGTGGAATCCTAACACCTTCATTAAGGGCAGATATTGTTGGGTAGAGGACTTTTAGAACGACACCACCTATCACCTATGCCATTTATGTCAAAGAGTAATGGAAATAATAATTATCCATGTACTTTTAGAAAAAAACAATAAATATAATAACTATCCACATATACACACTTTAAGCAACAACCATTAATGTTACAATTAAGTAGGTAGCTATTTCCATTTTAGAATGATATAAACCTATAAACCCCATACAACAGCCGCGTTATTCTGCTCATATATCACAACAAATAGCTCTTTGCTCGACCCCATCTCAGGTAAGGCATCTTCTTTGATTAGATCATCATCAAAACCCATTGCTTCTGTTTTTCAATACCAACTCATTTCTCAAACTTCATGGCAAGATATTTCCTGGAGCACTTTTTTTTAATGGTCTTTGATGCCTTTTAGTTCGGCATTTGATTTTTTTGATGATATCATGCTTCCTAAATAATAATCCCAAGTCAAAATATCCAAAAAGAACAATGATGAAGATTATTATCGTCTTTCTTTGTTTCTGCGTCGTGTCTGTCGCCGGAAGTTGGCGTGATGCCGATCGGATCTCTCGGTTACCGAGACAGCCTCTAGTAATGTTCCAGCATTACGCTGGCTACATCGATTTGAATGACGAGAACGAAACCAGTCTCCTTTACTGGTTCATTGAAGCTGCGGAGGATCCCATTGACAAGCTCCTACTTCTCTGGCTTAACGACGGTAGGAAATTATACTATTCTCTGTTAACTTATTGGTTCATTCTCTGCTTAGTGCTAATTGCATGCATGTGTAGGTCCAGAGCATCGTCAATTGGATTTAGACAAGTTGAACAAATCGACACTTTTCAGATACGAGGGCCTGATTTCATATTGCATGGCAACATCGATTTCTTGGAATACATGTAAGATTCTTTAAGACCCTATACTATTCTTTGCTTTATTTTGTGCTGATTTCATTGAGATATCCTAAATAATTGCAGTTGCAAATCTGCTTTTCTTGGAGACCCTTGCTAGTGTGGGCTTCTCGTATTCGAACATGTCCTATGTTCACAATAACGATCTCGTCGATTTTATTTTGATTAGACTTAATTTTCTAATCAGTCGGACACTTATATACACTTGTCATGTAAGCTAATCTTAATGGTTGTGTGTTTTTTCTCCACAGCAAGAAATTCATACGAGATCCTTCTCAATTGGTTCGGAAGATTTTCGGAGTGCAGGTCAAGCAAGATTTACATTGCTGGAGAGAGCTATGTCGGTAAATATTCTTTCCATATTTTCTATAGATTATGAAAAATTTAAATTCATACGTTGTGAAATCTTGATAAGAGGACGCCGTTTCTATCCTAATCATGTTAGTGCAATTTTAAATGACAAACATTATTGTAGTTGTTATATAAACTCTGCACTCTTTTTTTTCCTTTTCTGCCTCTCAATGCGGCATACTTTTTTAAGTTGATTAGTAATTTAAATTACATGCCACCCTCCAGTTGCCGGGCGAACTTTGTAAGTACTATCGTATAAAAGATAGGGCTATCGTTTCTTCTACTGTCATATAGCCACTATCCTGAATCGTGGTCATATTTGTTTGAAGGAGCTTGACTATACAACGTACCACCTTTGCTACGAGGATTTTGTCAACATGTACTTTCAAAACAAAGATGTCGAACATGCGCTCCATGCTGTTGAAAACAACAAAGTTCAGCCTCCGACTGTCAATGGAATCTTCGGCAGCTTCAATGAATCAGTAAAAGAGATTGATTTCGTTCTCGTCATTCAAGTCGACACAGTTAACATAATGCTGGAACCCCATCGTAGCCTGTGATGGTAACCGAGTGATCCGATTGGCATCACGTTCACTACCGGTGACAGATACGACGCAGATGCAAAAAAAGATGATAACAATCTTCAGTTCTGACCAAAATTATTACGTAGGGAGTAGAGAATTTTGATATCATCTAAACAATTTTCAAATGGCCAACTAAAAGAAAATTTTTAAATGGAGTTTCGACACAGTCCATATATATGTTGGAATGATGTATCTACATAGTCTTCAATTTGGAGATTATCAAGTAACATGTATGGCCCCCACACCTTATTAATTACCTGATGTAATTTATATTTGGTTTTATAATACAACAAGTGGAATTCTTATATATCTTGGTGTTCTCTAGTGAAATTTGCAACATCCAGAAGATAGGGTTGAAAAAATATTTACGATTTCTTATTTTGCCCTTCTGGAAGGGAATATAATCATAACAATATTCTCTAAAAGATACTAATTGAAGCCTTCAATGATCAATATTTATGGTAACAACTACACAATTTAGATGTGCACTGCATTCATTTCTTGCCTAATTTTTTCCAAACTTTTTTTATAACTAATAATAGTATAAGTTCTCCTCTAGATGAACGTACATAACTGAAGATTGTTACATTATTATTAAATAGAAAAAATAAACTGTATTAAAATAAGTACAACCTTACAATGCTATAAAAACAATTTCCTCGTATCTTATGTCTCTTTGTTGCGCAGTCCGACTATGGTTTTTAATTAGAATTTGTACTGGCATTGGCGGTTTATTAAAATTCCTCAAGTCCATAAATTGAATGTATACGTTGTTATGCATTGGGCTTTCCAATCCACACCTAAGTGGATGCGAGTTTCACTATATAATTACACCACTAGATTGCATACCCATGCTTTGCGACGGGGGAAAATTAAATATTAAAAACATAAGAAGAATGGATATATGATTCTTATTCTTTATTCTTTTATTTTAACGATATATTTTAGAAAAAAAACTTGTAAATATGTGTAAATCCAATAAATTACCATTATACATACTATTGTTAACAATGAATAATTAACACCTTTTTTCTAAAAATAAAAGAATAAAAAGGAAGAAAAAAGAGAAGAAGGATGTAATTATTTAATAAGTAGAGACTGACTCAAACTTCGAGAGACAGTCAATTATTAACATGATCGACAAGGAATGAAGTTGGGGGAGATAGGGTCCTCGTATATTCATCACCGTGCATTCTTTGTACATATCACTTCTTCTAATTTATTCCTCAATAAAAAGACTTCAAAATAAATTATTTCTTTAATAAAACTTATAAATAAAAATATTTTCTAAATAATAAAAATAATTGAAACGTGATTTGATGAACATGATACAATTAAGAGTAAATTACAGAAAAGTCCATTAACTATACACCTGATTTCAATATGTTACTATTTAAAGTTCAGATACGACATTGAAATCAGATGCATAGTTCATGGACTTTTTTTGTGAATTACTCTACAAATAATACCACTCATAAAACATCACACAATAGAAACATAAAAGATCAATTCTGGCTCTATATGAACTCAATTTCTTCCAAAATTATCATTTATTGAACTATAAATTAACTTATCTTTCAAATGAGGTGTTTCAAGAATTTTAGAGTTGTGAGGTAAAAATTGACTTTTTGGGTGCATTATATAGTTACTTAGTACTTATACTTGTAAATAATTATATTTAATTATTTTAATTCATAATTTATGCATATTATATCTTAATTACTTATACATACTCCTAAAAATAAAATAAAAATAAAATAAAATTTAGAAAATACAAAATAAAATCAAAAGTTCATTGTACAAAAGACACACATGTGTATATTGTATATAATACCTATTTATTTAATGCTTTTATTAAATTTGTAAAAATCAAATAAAAATTATTTCATGCTCCTTAAATTATGTAGTAATTAAATAAAATAAAAAATGAAGTATATTTATGTAAAAATAATAATATAAAAAGGAATAATATATATATATATGTATACTATATTTACAATAAAAAGTTTACATTTTAATCATTTTTTTATTTTAAATTCATCTATTATTTTATATTCATTATTCTTTGATTTTTAAAATCTGATTTTTTTATTGGTCAACCCGGGTCTGTTGACCAAGGTCAACGGACCCGGGTCAACCTCTCCTCTTCTAGACCCGACTTGAGTTCCTCATCACCGAATCGGATTTCTCGCCATTCTCCAGATCAGGTCTGGCCATCTTCTGCCTTGATTTCTGCACCCGATTCCTCTCCTAAGATCTGTGATCCTCTTAGATCCCTAGGTAAAGACGGATCCTCCCAGGGTTTCGCCCTCGTCTT
The DNA here is from genome assembly GCA_037367405.1 of Ottelia alismoides. Taxonomy (NCBI): domain Eukaryota; kingdom Viridiplantae; phylum Streptophyta; class Magnoliopsida; order Alismatales; family Hydrocharitaceae; genus Ottelia; species Ottelia alismoides. The sequence continues at coordinate 661,883 of JAZKJV010007116.1, forward strand.
TGATCTTTCTAGACCTTGGAGACACCCTATAAATTCTTCACCTCCACCTCTATTGTGGGTAGCTCATCCCTCGTGCCACCCTTGCCCCCCTAGATGCCTTCAAGAGAGTGACAACCTCCTAGAGGATCTTTTGGAAACTCGGATTGGTGTCAGATTGGAAGTTGCTCCTTTCGTGGTCAGAGCTCCGCCGCGACAAGCATCCAAGTCCTTTACCACTTTGTTGAGGCCACAACCCACCACCTCTATCACCTGAAGTCACTTAGCACATCAAGCACTGCATGCACTCAACATTCTTCCCACATTTCATGTTTTATTTTGAAACATCCATCACCTCCTCCATCCATTACTTAGCTCCGGTCGATGTCACCGTAGCTCCATCCTTCGCTTCACCCACACAGAAACGACCCCTCGTTTCACCATCATACTTCGTACGCACTCTGATCCCCCTATATCCTGCTCATCAGAGTAGGAGTAGGATATATCTCTTCCCCTGTTGCCTGTAGAGATCACCAGAATGCCCCACCATCGCTTCTTTCATTTCCAGCTGCCAATAACCATGGTCGAGGGCATGTCTTCGAGCCAAGATCTCCTTTGCATGTACTAGCATGTGAGGAGTGATCTCAACCCAAGCTTCTTCTAAGGTGGTGGATAACTCCCAGGTGGGTGAGCTTCATTGTGACTATTCGACCGTCTATTGTTTCATCTGATCCACCCATACGATGTGAAGAAACCTTACAAAGGGGATGGACTTCACCATGAGACGATCAACCTCATGGATCGACTGTCATCTCAATCGAAGCTCGCTCGTCACCAATTCTTCCAACACCATCCAATGCCATTTGATTAGCCACTCTTGTCCAGTTCTGATCTGAGCCATCTGTACATGCTCCTTTTTACAGCATCAGATCAGATCCTTTACAGATATAAGCCATACGTCCGCATAGCTTTTTCAGACCATCAGATTTGTTCGCCAACGATCATCAGGACCATATGTTAGAGCATCTACGAGCACACGCCACGTGCCCCCTATAGGGTATATTTCACTCCTGCCCTCGGCTTCTGATGAATACCCATTCATCACTCTTTATTCTTTTATTTTAGCTACAAAACCCATGCAAAACATATGTATATTCCTGTAAATAGCAATAATTACAATTCAGCATGCATTGTGTAAATATGCATTATTAGCATGTTTTTGTGCATAAATAAAAGAATAAAGAATTAAAAGAAAAAGAGGGAGATATTTAGAATAAATATTGAGCGACCAAATCCCAAGGGAGGGCTCAGCATGGGCCTGACCGCAAAAAGAACACAAGTAGAGAGAGATAGGGAAGCTCATGTGTATATATACCTATAAATAAATAAAAATTATTTTCCTCTTATTCCAAATAAAAATAGGTGTATATTTATTTGTATATATTTGTAAACATAAAATTAAAACAAAATGAGAAAATTAAAAAGAAATTAAAAACCCCTTCATCATTGTATATAAGCCTTGTACATAGAAACCACATATATATTTATTTAACCTTGTAAATAAATAAATATCCCATAAAAATATGTAAATATTCTATATTCCATAATGTAAATAAATAAAATAGAAATCACAAAAGTGAAAATAAAATAAAAAGAAATAAAAATAAAATAAAAACCAACATTGTATATATACCATGTACATAGATCTATATAACTATTTATTTACCCTTGTAAATAATTAAAAAAAATAAAATAAAAATACACTTTTGTTCCAAATTTTATTATATAAATAAATAAAATATAAAATTGGAATAAAATATACAAAAATAAATAATTAAAAATCAAAAATTAAAATTGTATTATGTATATACCTATATATAATAATAATATTTTGTAAATACATAAATTATATTTCAAAAATAAAAATAAAAATCACTAAAAAATAATTTAAAAATAAATAAACATTTCTCATGTTTTAAGTTTTTCAAAAATAAGTCATTTAATATTTTAAAATGAATTTCCAAATAATTATGATGTGGCTGCACCTGACTGGTCCATGGGGAATGTTGACCTCCGGTCAACTTCCCCCCTGGACCACTTTTTCCAGCAGATCTCGCTTATGACCTGACTTTGCCAATTTTTTTAGCGATGATCCGACTACCTCCCACCTAAACCCCAGGCTCCGATCCTCTAGGAGACATCCACGATTCACGCCCGGGGTGGATTCTAGGGATCCGAGCTCCAAAAATCCATGCCCGACCTTGTCTTCTCGGACCCTTCACCGTATAAAGCTTCAGCTCTGGATACCTTTCCACTCCATCTTTGGTCCTCCCTCTCGACGCCAGTAACCTCCTCCACCTCGCCTGAGTGACAGTTGTGTGAGAGAGAGTAGCAGCGAGGCTCGGGCAGCCAGGAGCCACTGATCCGGCTAGATCTCCACCGTGCGCCGTCGCGAGCAGCGCCAAGCCTCGGGAAGCGACGAACCCTTGAGGCCATAACCCCCGGAGCTCCCTGAGCTTCAGCCTAGTCGACTTCCTCCGCCAGGTAACGTAGATAGCTTGTAGTTTAGCTTAATTTTAGGTTTCCCCCAATTCGCTCCGCCACCGTCGCCGACCAATTCAGCTCACTCCGACCACCCATTTGTCCTCCCGACCCGACCATCACCTTCACCAGACCTCTCTCCACCTTCTTCACCCATCCACCACCCCTGACTCGCCCCAGAGCAGGTCCTCCACCCTCCTCCACCGTCGCCTCGTCGGAGGGTGTCACCCCGACGCTCACACTCGCCCATTTCACCTCTCACCGGGTCGAGGCACTTTGCCCTCGACCCAGGAGTTTGTCTGTGGGTTTTGCAAGTTGAGAGAGGCCCATCTGAGGGCCCGGACGTCCAAGCACAACAGCTCCAGGTCTTTGCCATCGCCGGACCACTCCGGTGGTCGTCGGCCTCATCGGAGACATCCATTAGCTGCGGACCTTCGAGGTGAAGCCATCCACCACTTCAGCAGCTCCAGAGGTCATTTCCACCACGTGCATTGGGCTGGCGAAGTTCGCCGGCGAGCAGTTCTTGGAGACCCTCTCTTCGCCGTCCGATCGACCTCCTACTCCAGATTTGATCTTAGCCATTCATTTGAGGAGCCACTCCACCGTTCGATCCACCAGAGGCGCGATCAGGACCATCCATCTGAGCGAAGGGTTGCACTAGCACCTCCACCGTCCGATCTGGCACGTGGCGAACCCTTGACCGTTTGATATGAGCTTTTGGCCCTTGAAGAGATCCCAGTTTCATCTCCATCGTTCGATCTGACACGTGGTGCTTCATCGGCCGTCAGTTTTTAATAAAGGGTAAATTGTCCTTAGGCCCTTATTTTACTGCATTTACCTTTTAGTCCTGTAAATATTTTGTCATGTTGTTTTTATTTTGTAAAAATTGCATCGAGGACCTTCATGTTTTCTGTATTTGCTATCTACTACCTGTGTGTACTGACCACATGCATCGACACGTGATTTAGTGGGCTTTTTGCAATCTTTCCCCTGTATTCCTTGCGTGTTAATGTTTACATCTTTTTAAATAGGAATTGCATATTAGTCCTTCCGTGCCTGGACCATGTGCCTAACGCGTGAGGCATTGGGAATTTTGCACTTAGGGACCTAGGATTTTCTGTCGTGTTAATATTTAGCCCCTGGACTATGTTTTTATTACATTAAGGTCCCTGTGCACTGTGTGTTTGTTTTTTATTTAAATAAAATATCAAATTTAACCCAAATCAAGTGAAAATTGGACACACGGCTCCTGCCACTGTGTCAAATTTTCACCAATTTTTGGGTACATTTTTGTGTCTTTTTAGTATTTTTAAAATTCAAAAACCTTTATTTTTGCCTCTGTCCAGATTAAAAATTCTTAAAAAAAATTAAAACCCTTTTAAAAATTCTTAAAAAAGCAAGTTTTGTTTATTTTTGTGTGTTTGATTTCCTGTGCATTTTTTTTATTTTTGGATTTATAAAAAGCTTAAAAATTGAAAAACCCTCAAAAACTCATAAAAATTCTAAAAAATCATAGAAAATTCAAAAATTCACAATTTCTTTTCCTGAATTTTCCTCTTTTTCTTTATTTTCCAAGAAAAATACCTCCAGGCTCTTTTAGGACCATTTTATATTTTAATTTGGTCCTTCGAGCCTGACTGGATAGTTTGCCTTTATTTCTGCCTTCTTTTATTTTTAGAAAATTCTATAAAAAAATATTAAATTCTTAAAAATTCACCAAAAATATTAAAAAACATATAAAACATAAAAATATTTTTGTTTGAATTTTTGGATCATTTTTGAGTGCTTAAATAATTGTTTGAAGTTGCTTGTTTTTATCCTTTTATTATTTTCCTTTATTATTAAAAATCCCAAAAAATATAAAAATATTAAAAACCACCAAAAAATTGTTGTTTTTATTTTCTTTTCTTTTTCGACTACTTCGTAGGCCGCGAGGCCAACTCGTGCTCCCTGAGTCCGACCCTAGGTGCTACACCAGGCTAATCTCATAGCCAGGGCCACTATTTTGTTTTGCTTTGATTTTATCTGCTTGATTGGTGGTCTGTTCCTTCTTTTTCTTATTGAGCTGAGATCTCTATCAATCCGGGTCGCAGCGACCCGAGAATGATTATTTTTATCTGATCCAGATTGATAGAAATTCGGCTCATCAGAATGACGCCGTTACCGGGGAGCACAACTTAGTAGTCGCATTTTCTTTCTTTTTATTTTTTTTCTTTTTCGCGACTTCCCGCGGCTTTTTGTTCGTCCGCGGATTTTCACGGCTTTCTGTTTTCTTTTAATTTCTTTTTGTTTTATTTTTTGTTCTTTTGTTTTATTTTTTTTGCGTCTGTTTTCATTTTCACTTTGTGTGTTTATTTTATTTCATTTCTATATATATTTGCTCTTCTTTTATCTACCTTATTTAATTTTCATAATAATCTGGTCTGATCACTCTGTTTGTTTCTTACGAGGGCCCGAGGACCAAGGCGGCTTCTTCGGAAGCTGAGGCAACCGCGAGAGTCAGAGGCGGCTTCCTTCTCCACGAAGCCGCAGGAGAGCGCCAGGAGCAGCAGAGTGCGGGAGCCGCGGAATAGCTGCGGAGTTTAGTTTAGCTTAGATTAGGTTTATTTTCTGCAGACCATTCATTATTGTAAAAATACAGGTACCCAGACTCTCAGAGACACTTGTGATTTCAGGGTCTGTTTCGCCGAGCACCGGTGTGCTCGGGGGACCCCATCGCTATTTCGTTTTCTCGCTTTTTCTTTCTCTTGATTTCACGTGGTTTTCTGTGCTTGAGCCCCTAGATTTAGGTTTTTATTTCATTGAGCCAGGTAGCTTTAGGTCCAAAGCCCTAATTAGAATATCTGTTTCCATAGATCACGCTTGGACTTAAGCAAATATATCGGTTCTTCACGATAATAGGAGCTTCTGTTTAGGACGGTTTTCGCACTGCATTCCATATAGATTAGGTTTACATTTATGCGCGGATCATAATTTCATGTAGACTGCTGGAGTCAGGTACGCCTTCTATCTCGTGCATGCATCATTGATTTGTCGTGCATCGGCTTTTCCGCTTTCCTCCCCCTGATTTTCTGGACTTAGGAATAAAAGGAAATCGGAAAATTCATTAGACGTTTCTTGAAAAATACATAAAAAGAAAAATAATAAAATTGGGGCTGCTAATCACACTTGACCTAAAAACACATCATTGAAAATATGTCTTGGGGAGAGTAACCCCCTCCTTGTTTGGTTTGGATGAGCGGGAGAGTGACCCGTACCCTAGGCTAGAGCCATATCCGATTTCTCGACTGATTACCGGCTTTCTGTATGGGACAGTCGGTTGAGAATATTGGATTCCTATCAGCTCACGTAATCGCTCTGAAAGACTGAATGATCACCTAAAATAAATTTGACAAGATAATTGACCGATCCCTTACGGTCTTCAGCTCTGTGTGCGTAGGTGAATCGGGGGTTTTTCTTTCTCATCTTGTGTGATTCTGAATCCCTTCCGCCTTTCCCCTTCTATCTTCTCTATCCAACTATCTCCCACCCACCCTCCCTTCAGTATTCTCTTCTTCTTCTCCCTTACCCCTGGATGATGGATCCCCCTCACTCCTGGCCGACTCTTATGGCTTCTTCTCCATCCTCTGACCATCAGTCCAGTCCACCTTCAAGGGAGGTCGGATCCCTGACGAACCTACTGATCCCTCCCTCCCATCCCTTTCTTTACTCTGGGCATGCTGCGCTAGACGTCCACGGATATCAGATTGAGCAGATGCGAGACTCGGACGATGCCATTGCTGAGTTGAGAGTGCACTCCGTTCGTAATCAGAGAGAGCAGAGGAGATCATCAGATAGATCCTATTCCAGATTGATAGCGGAGCAGATAGGACAGGGAGCTCAGTCAGCTTCTACATTACGTACATTTATCTTGGATTTGGATCTCATTCAGAGACTGCCGACATGTTCAGGGGAGGCGCACGAGGAGCCCTATCTTCACTTGTCTGAGTTCAAGGAGTTTTGCAGAGCACAGTTATATTCAGATATCACTGCAGAGGACTTGATGCTGAGGACCTTCCCATTCACACTTCAGGACAGAGCCATGCGATGGCACAGACGATTGGGGAGGAGATTCACTACGTGGGGAGAGCTACGTCGAGAGTTTCTACAGAGATACTTTCCCCAGCGTACAGCAGATTCGATGCGGTCTTTGATCACCGAGTTTTCAGTTGAACCCCAGGCGCCATTGCAGGAGGCATGACCGAGGTTTCTTGACCTCTTGAGGAGATTTCCCGATCACGGACTTCCACTGATAGACCTTATTGAGATCTCCATGCGGGGGATGACCGCAGAGCAGATAGCACTGGTGATTACCACATGTGGCGGTTCACACCGCAGTTCTGACATTCACCTACTGGATACCATCTCGAGCTTACTTTCACAGAGATCATCTTCACGAGGTGCCATTGTCGGGACAACACATGAGGATGATGCAGTACCAGTGCGGTGTGTCACATTACATAAGGAGACAACTTCTACACACCAGCCTAAGGACTTGGATGCTACATCACTGCAGAGTACAGAGGAGATGACTGCGATAGCAGAGGTTCGGACCCAGAGTCTACTCGAGTCCCGTTGGTCTTCCAGCTAGAGTTCGAGTCAGCCCCAGAGTTCTCAGTTGACGAGTCTTGGATATCAGATCTTCTGATATTCCAAGAGCCGGAGGAGCCCCTGCTTTTACAGCCATTGATTCAGCCACTTCAGTTTCCAGTCCCGGAGGAGTCAACCTCTTTTTTGCAGACAAACTCAGCCCAACATCTACAGTTCGATATGAGACACCACAAACACATTGCCTGCCTTCGCGGTGTTGACTAGTACCTTCTCCTGCTTCCAGATTGTCGAGAGCTACACTTCAGATGATGATGCAACCTGGTGCACCGAGTGGATACTTGACAGCATCGCAGATGCCCTTCTAGATCCTGATCCTCTACTTTTCACCTCTGATCTTGCATTTCTCCTCGAGGGTTATCTGCGGGAGGATGCCACACACGATGAGTACTCGATTTCACCTTCTGAGAGTGTATCCAATCTGGCGGAGCACGAACCCGAGTCTTTTGATCCTTCTGATTCTGAGCCATCTCACCTCGATGACCCTCGCGAGGATGAGCCCATCCTGGAGATATTCGATGATTTATCTGACTTTTCTCTACGTTGTGCATCGGATATCAGTTTTCTTAGAGAGTCTCCTGATCTTGACTGTCCACACCTTTTCGAGACACTGATCGACGTGGAGGATTCCATGACTGATCCATCCTTCTCTATGTTAGACTTCGTCGGCTCTACACTTTCACTCTAGTCTGATTCTGGGCCGACGATTTCTTTTGTGCTACTGGATCCCGATCACATACTTCCATATCATTGGCCGGTAGCAGACACCCGCCTGATTGCATACCTGGGTATCATTCTTTACACTGTTGATTTTGTCACTGTTCTCATACCAAGACTGCGACGATAGTACGACATTCGCCTTACAGATGCCGTCCTGAACCTTGACACTGCTTTGTCCTAGCCTTTGCGCCCAGCTAGGGGCGTAAAACCTAGAGCTTGTTGATAGGCACCTCAACATTGTACCTTTTGTATATACGTGTTTTGTCTTAGTTTGATCTTTCTTTATTCCGTTCTTGTTTTCACCCCAGGTCTTGCTTAGGATTAACTTTGCTATACTTAGGATATACCTCATCCTATGTATAGGGGGGTGGAAACACCGGGTTGTTTTCACGTTCTGTTCCATCACTTCTGTTGTTGCCTATATTTAAGGATTCTTCACCTTAAGTATAGGGGGAGTGATGTCCTCCATCTTGTATATATTTGTTGTTTTTCTTCGTGTCTTTCTACCCCTGTTTTTGTTGCCTATACTTAGGGATATTTCACCCTAATTACAGGGGGGGGGGGGTAGACCCCATACATTCTTCACTCGATTTTCCCTTTGTGTACAGCCTACTATACTTATTATTATTTGATCCTAAGTATAGGGGAAAAGCCGAGACCCTTTTGATTTCTATTCTTTCATTCGTCTTTGTATATAGCCTTCTTTTTCACTTCTCTATACTAAGCACGAGTTATGTCTTCTTCATTGCTCTTGACTCTGAGGACATCGTTCGAGCTAAGTATAGGGGGGTGTGTATATATTCCACAAATACTTTAGCCATAACTCGTACTTTGTGTGAGTGTGTTAATAAATAAAAATGGCTAAAACCCAAAAATCCATAAAAATTAAAATTTTTCCTTGTAAATAAACATTCTTTTATTACACAAACATAGCTATTGTACAAATTATTTTTGTAAAAATTTTTTCAAAAACTTTTTGTGTAAATAGCGTGTAAATATTTTCTTATCAAAATTATGTATATAGTACAAAATTTTTCCAAAATGTTTCGAAAATCAAAAGTTTGCAAAAATCTTGTGTAAATTTGTGTAATTATTTTGCAAAACTTGCATTCATGCATACATCTATGATTTCAAAACATTTTTCAAAAATTTTGCATGTGTGTAAATATTGTGTAAATAACATCCTTGTATATATTTGTATAGTTTTTCCTGGATTATAGTTGACATTTAAACTAACCTAGAATTAAATTGGAAAATGGAGCTTGATTAAGATCTTAATCCACCTAATTCTAAGAGGAACCTTATAGGGCTTAGGGTTAAGGCTTTTCAGGTCCATAGTGACTTAATTCTTTAAGTCCACTAGTCTATGATCACATGTCATCTCAATGAGCCTAAGTAGAGAAATTAACAACACACATGACTCATATAGACAATGGCTTGACTTGGACCCGCACTTTACACCGAGCTCTCTACAGATGAGGTGGTGAGGAGGCAGTCTTCCTTGACTTGGGGTAGGATATGAGGGTAGTACTTCTAGGTGGAACCTCTCTTCTTCTTTTAGTGAAGGAAGTGCGTCTCAACTTGGTCTGGTCGCCATGAGGTCTAACGACAGGAGTTGTGGGTTGCAATAATGCTTCAAAAGAGGGATAGTCTACTGGCTCAAGAGGAAAAACTCCTTATGTACATATGCAGCACCTTGTAAATATGTTGTACAGATGCACTTGAAAAAATGCAAAAAGAAAATAACTCCAAAAAAGTGGTGGGTCTAATAGAAAATGATAATCCCACCAGAGTATGTGTATAGTGCAATAAGCAAAGCTTGAGATTCATGTTCCATCTTATGTAGCTTGTAGCAGGGAGACTTAGCTACACTGGTTGAGCTCCCAAGGATACATGGCTACACTGGCCATGGTCCATTCTCTTCTTCCCCCTCTTCTTGAGCCGGTTGAACTTGAACTTAAAAGGGAATACCCCGCTCCTCGAGGAAAGAGTGGCCAGACTAGGGTCATAGAGTTACCTTGTTGGGGAGGGTTGTCAAGTTGTTACTTCTGAGGTGGAGAGCTATACATCACTTACATTGTACAAGGAAAGATTCATAGTCTTCAGATTTTGTGTATGCAGACTTGTTCTGATCTGGATTGTTGAGGAGTCTTGACTATAGATTAGTGGATCTTAGAGGCTGTTGAGTTTTAAACTTAAGTGCAAATAAGGTTCCGACATATTAATAATCCAAAGATCTGATCGAGCTCCATATTTCAATTTAATGAAGACAAGTTTAATATTCAGCATTAATCCATGCATTTTCTCCTCTTTTTCTTTTTCTTTTTCTTTTTCACTTCTTTTTCAAATAAGTGTTTGCTAAGGGACTAGCAAAGTTAAGTATAGGGGGTGATGAATACCCATTCATCACTCTTTATTCTTTTATTTTAGCTACAAAACCCATGCAAAACACATGTATATTCCTGTAAATAGCAATAATTACAATTCAACATGCGTTGTGTAAATATGCATTATTAGCATGTTTTTGTGCATAAATAAAAGAATAAAGAATTAAAAGAAAAAGAGGGAGATATTTAGAATAAATATTGAGCGACCTAATCCCAAGGGAGGGCTCAGCATGGGCCTGACTGCAAAAAGAACACAAGTAGAGAGAGATAGGGAAGCTCATGTGTATATATACCTATAAATAAATAAAAATTATTTTCCTATTATTCAAAATAAAATAGGTGTATATTTATTTGTATATATTTGTAAATATAAAATTAAAACAAAATGAGAAAATTAAAAAGAAATTAAAAACCCCTTCATCATTGTATATAAGCCTTGTACATAGAAACCACATATATATTTATTTCACCTTGTAAATAAATAAATAAAAATCCCAAAAAATATGTACATATTCTATATTCCATAATGTAAATAAATAAAATAGAAATCACAAAAATAAAAATAAAATAAAAAGAAGTAAAAATAAAATAAAAATCAACATTGTATATATATCATGTACATAGATGTATATAACTATTTATTTAACCTTGTAAATAATTAATAAAAATAAAATAAAAATACACTTTTGTTCCAAATTTTATTCTATAAATAAATAAAATATAAAATTGGAATAAAATATGCAAAAATAAATAATTAAAAATCAAAAATTTAAAATGTATATTGTATATACCTATATATTATAATAATATTTTTGGAAATACATAAATTATATTTCAAAAATAAAAATAAAACTCACTAAAAAATAATTTAAAAATAAATAAACATTTTTCATGTTTTAAGTTTTTCAAAAATAAGTCATTTATTATTTTAAAATGAATTTCCAAATAATTATGATGTGGTTGCACCTGACTGGTCCACGGGGAATGTTGACCTCCGGTCAACTTCCCCCCTGGACCACTTTTTCCAGCGGATCTCGCTTACGACCCGACTTCGCCCATTTTTTTAGCGATGATCCGACTACCTCCCACCTAAACCCCAGGCTCCGATCCTCCAGGAGACATCCGTGATTCACGCCCGGGGTGGATTCTAGGGATCCGAGCTCCAAAAATCCATGCCCGACCTTGTCTTCTCGGACCCTTCACCGTATAAAGCTTCAGCTCCGGCCGCCTTTCCACTCCATCTTTGGTCCTCCCCCTCGACGCCAGTGACCTCCTCCACCTCTCCTGAGTGACAGCTGTGCGAGAGAGAGTAGCAGTGAGGCTCGGGCAGCCGGGAGCCACTGATCCGGCGAGATCACCGCCGTGCGCCGCCGCGAGCAGCGCCAAGCCTCGGGAAGTGACGAACCCTTGAGGCCATAACCCCCGAAGCTCCCTGAGTTTCAGCCTAGTCGACTTCCTCCACCAGGTAACGTAGATATCTTGTAGTTTAGCTTAATTTTAGGTTTCCCCCAATTCGCTCCGCCACCGTCGCCGACCAATTCAGCTCACTCCGACCACCCATTTGTCCTCCTGACCCGACCATCACCTTCACCAGACCTCTCTCCACCTTCTTCACCCATCCACCCCCTTGACTCGCCCCGGAGCAGGTCCTCCACCCTCCTCTGTCGTCACATCGTCGGAGGGTGTCACCCCGACGCTCACACTTGACCATTTCACCTCTCACCGGGTCGAGGCACTTTGCCCTCGACCTAGGAGTTTGTCTGTAGGTTTTGTAGGTTGAGAGAGGCCCATCTGAGGGCCCGGACGTCCAGGCACAGCAGTTCCAGGTCTTTGCCTTCGTCGGACCACTCCGGTGGTCGCCGGCCTCGTCGGAGACTTCCATTAGCTGCGGACCTTCGAGGCCAAGCCATCCACCACTTCAACAGCTCCAGAGGTCATCTCCACCGCATGCATTGGGCCGGCGAAGTTCACCGGCGAGAAATTCTTGGAGACCCTCTCTCCGCCGTTTGATCAACCTCCTGCTCCAGATGTGATCTCAACCATTCATTTGAGGAGCCACTCCACCGTTCGATCCACCAGAGGTGCGATCAGGACCGTCCATCTGAGTGAAGGGTTGCCCTAGCACCTCCACCGTCCGATCTGGCACGTGGCGAACCCTTGACCGTTTGATCTGAGCCTTTGGCCCTTGAAGAGATCCCAATTTCATCTCCACCGTTCGATCTGACACGTGGTGCTTCATCGGCCGTCGGTTTTTAATAAAGGGTAAATTGTCCTTAGGCCCTTATTTTACTGCATTTACGTTTTAGTCCTGTAAATATTTTGTCACATTGTTTTTATTTTGTAAAAATTGCATCGAGGACCTTCATGTTTTCTGTATTTGCTATCTAGTTCCTGTGTGTACTGACCACGTGCATCGACACCTGATTTAGGGGGCTTTTTGCAATCTTTCCCCTGTATTCCTTGCACGTTAATGTTTACATCTTTTTAAATAGGAATTGCATATTAGTCCTTCCGTGCCTGGACCGCGTGCCTAGCGCGTAAGGCATTGGGAATTTTGCACTTAGGGACCTTGGATTTTCTGCCGTGTTAATATTTAGCCCCTGGACTATGTTTTTATTACATTAAGGTCCATGTGCACTGTGTGTTTGTTTTTGATTTAAATAAAATATCAAATTTAACCCAAATCATGTGAAAATTGGATACGTGGCTCCTACCACTGTGTAAAATTTTTACCAATTTTTGGGTATACTTTTTAGTATTTTAAAAATTCAAAAACCCTCATTTTTGCCTCTGTCCAGATTAAAAATTCCTAAACAAATATTAAAACCCTTTTAAAAATTCTAAAAAAATCAAGTTTTGTTTATTTTTGTGTGTTTGATTTCATGTGCATTTTTGGTTATTTTTGGATTTATAAAAAATCTTAAAAATTGAAAACCCTCAAAAACTCATAAAAATTCAAAAAAATCATAGAAAATTCAAAAATTCATAATTTCTTTTCCTGAATTTTCCTCTTTGTTTTTATTTTCCAAGAAAAATACCTCCAGTCTCTTTTAGACCATTTTATATTTTAATTTGGTCCTCCAAGCCTGACTGGACAGTTTGCCTTTATTTCTGCATTCTTTTATTTTTAGAAAATTCTATAAAAATTATAAAATTCACAAAAATTCACCAAAAATAGTAAAAAACATATAAAACATAAAAATAATTTTTTTGAATTTTTGGACCATCTTTGAGTGATTAAATAATTGCTTGAAGTTGCTTATTTTTATCCTTTTATTATTTTCCTTTATTATTAAAAATCCCAAAAAAATATAAAAATATTAAAAGCCACCAAAACATTGTTGTTTTTATTTTTTTTCTTTTTCGACTACTTCGTAGGCTGTGAGGCCAACTCGTGCTCCCTGAGTCTGACCCTGGGTGCTACACCAAGCTAATCTGATAGCCAGGGCCACTATTTGTTTTTCTTTGATTTTATCTGCTTGATTGGTGGTCTGTTACTTCTTTTTCTTGTTGAGTTGAGATCTCTATCGATCCGGGTCGCAACAACCAGAGAATGATTATTTTTATCTAATCCGGATTGATCGAATTTCGGCTCATCAGCTTCTTCCCTATTTTTCTTTAGTCTATTAATTGTAATAAATAGGTAAAAACCTTTTTCATTAAGGACCATGTAGTTTCATTATTTGCAATTTAGTCCAACTGAGTTGTACTCACAGGTAGCTTCACGTGCTATTTGGGTTATTTATCATATCTATCTTAAACTTTAATCTGGTTATGAAATGAATTAATTGTTTTAGAAATTGCATTTGTGCCCCTCTGAGTGTTGATCATGTGTTACGCACACCTTTGTCTGGATTATTAGCGGTTTAGACCTTGTACTTTCTGATTGTGTTATTAGTAGGTCCTAAAACTAGAACTATTTACATATTAGTCCTCAAGAACTATTTTTAATTATGGTTTTTTATTAGTTGCAATAAATAGTCGATTAACTCTAAAAATTACCGAAAAATTACCTGATTCTTTGTTGCATGTTTTATTTATGTTCATTTTTATTCATTGATTTGCTTGTATTTTCTACTACTAAAAATTCAAAACCATTAAAAACTCCCATTTTTCTTTGAAAATTCATAAAAATTAGAAAAATCCTTCAAAAGGTTCATAAAAATTTCTGTAGTTGTCTTTTATCATCTTTTAGTTCTTTAAAAATTTTGCTGAAAATTACCTTATAAAAACCTAAAAATTTGTAAAATATTAAAAGTCTTCCATGTGTTTTGAGCATTTTATTTATTCTTAATTTGAAAAATACCCCTAGTTGTGCACTTTTGGTTTGTTTTATCACTGTTTGATTTTAAAAAATCACAAAAATAAATGAAAATTCCCTAAAATTTACTAAAAATAATGCGAAATATACAAAACTAAAAAATATATTTATTTAGATTTTCTAAGTATTTTTAACTTAATTGAAAAATACAAAAAGATTTCTTGTGTATATTTTTATCCATTTTTCATATTTTTCTTTTATTGAAAAATAAAAATTTTAAAACTTAAAAACCACTAAAAGATAAAAAAATCCTTCGATTTTAAAATCTCCTACTTAGCTTTTAATTGTGCTCCCTTAGTTCAACCCCGATCGCTATACCAGATTAATAAAAGTAGCAAAATTATGCTCGAATTATTTGTGGTTTGAATAATTTTCTCGTTGATCGTGAACCTGATTTGAGTCAGAATGATACTTAAATAATCACTTAACTCGAATTGGAGCTTTCCTTCATCAAAGAGGTTTACAAATTTAAATGTGTTTTAAGAAAATAGAATTGAAAATGATTTATTATTATGGGCTGAAAACAATCTAACAATACTAAGAAAGCATCTACCTCATAATTATTATAATAGCTTCTTTTAAAGAAGGCTACATTAAATATTCTAACACATGAAGGTACTAAATAAAATGAGTGAAGAAAGATAATACTGTCAACATACAATGATTATTGTTCCTAACTTTAGACATTACAAAGTGAAACATTTTTTATAATAAAAGATTTCATAATATTTAGTTTCAATTGTAGGTTATTTTTGTAGTTATAGAAGTGTAAACAAAGAGAAAGAAGATGTTGAAGATACGTGACATTGATGTGGTCAACATCTAGAAAAATAAAACTAAATAAGCAATGGCCAAAAAAAATTTGACTCAGCTTTTTTTCAAAAAAACCACTTTTTGTATTCAGTATTACATTTTATTTCGACACATGTTAAAATATAGAAAAAGAATCAAAAGAATTATAAGATAGGAGAGCATAGTTGCATTGCATTATTTTCAAATAGTTGTAGAAGTAAAATGTTTAAAAGCAAGAAGTGTTCGAAATAGGACATCATACTTGGATCATATCCCTTTATATAAATTAATCAACTAATCATGTTGTTGTTTCAACTAAAGAGACTTTAATATGAAACGATATACTTTCAAAGGAACTGATAGTTATTGATTACATATAATACTTATGATAGCATGATGTTTGATTAAAAAAATATTTGGTATGTTATGAATATATATAGTATGTTTTCAACATAACTGATAGTTATTCATTACATATAATACTTATAAAAGAAATCATTCTTCAAGAAAAAAACTACATTGATAATGTTTAGGAAGAAAATACAATATAATAAGGAAAATAATATTTTACTTATGTTTAATTATCTTAAGATTTTTGAAAAATCACCTAATGTGGTCGTCTAAAAAGAGAGTCAACCTTCATCATATCGACTAGGTGAAATTTGCAGAAAAAGATTTTTCATGTTTCTCTATACTCCTAAACTCAAGTGCTTAACATGAAGTACAATAGTGTGAAACTCAGGTAGATAAATTGTGTAAACTAAGGTACATGGTAAAGTGACTAAGGCATGAGAGTTTTCTCATTTTTTATTTATTTTTAAATAATTTTTTTATAATTGTTTAGTTTATCTTATAAATTTTATATGATATTTTTGATTTTATATACCTATATGTAAAGGAATATAGATATTAGATTTTATATTTTTATATGTTTTATTTTTTTTATTTTCTATTTGTTTATAGTTTTTGTAGGTTTTAAGTGGTTTTTATAATTTTATAGGGTTTGGATTATTTTTTAAGTGGGAAAAAGTTTTCTATATTAAAAATAGGGAATTGGTTTTATTTTTTAAATAGTAAACAGATGAAACATATTTTGATTTTGTTTTTATTGTATAGTCTGTAAAAATACCTTTCCAACAAGGTATTGTATGTATTTTTCATTTTTGACTAAGTAATTATTATTTTTTAAGTTTTTTGTATTTTGAATTTTTATTGATTTTATTATTCAATTTTTATTTTTTTGTTTTTGTGTAAAATATAGTAAAATAAACTACATGTAATTTTTAGAGAATTTCTAGAGTTATTTTTCTTTTTTTTGATTTTTTGTATTTTTTATTATATTAATTTATTAAAATGTAGACATTGTTTTTTAATTTTAAAAATATAGTTCTACTATATATAGCATAGTACGAAGTATACTTATATATTTTTTCATTTTTATTATCTTTATTTTATTTTTATTTAATTTTATAGTGTTTTATATTTTTTTCTATGTATAAGGCCCTAATGTAATTTTGGGATGTTTTAAAGCACACATGCAAATATCAGATAGTAGGAGGATGCAAAACCACCAGAAAATTGTGATTCTTCACGCGCTTCAGCTAAGATAGAACTGGATGAAAATATTCAATGAAATAAGGGTCAACCCCATCATATCCATCAAAGATCTGGGATTGATCCCCTTCCTTCATCATGCTCAGGGATCTACACATTCATCTCTTTCATTCTGGATTCAAGCATCGATCGGTTTCCTTCACCTTCATTCCAAGATCATACATTCAATTTCACGAAAATCTATTCAAATTGATTAATATCTGATCAAAGCCATATCTCCATGCCATGTGCAACACCTACCAGTTCATCATCCTCTAGAGATTATACTGAAGTAATCATTGCCTTTATTTGGAAACTAATCGAGGAACAAATCAAAATCAAGTTGCATTTCACATTGTGCAATAAAACCACGAAGCATCTTCGATTCAAAGGAGCCATTGGGAATTGATTCGAGTGAACAACCACCTGATTCCCTCTGTTGCAACTCATCTCTAGGTCGAAGACATCTACCATTGCTCAGCCATGAATGGAGATCAGCTCCGATTTCAGAGCTCTACTTAGCTCCGAGCTTCACCGTTGCCGGAAGCACATCAAAAGGGCAAGAACATGAACAACATAGCTGAAAAATCATCTAGTCTAGTCGATATAAAAAGATAAAACTATCGTCGTTGTGTCTACTAGGTGAAATCATCAGAAAAAGATATTTTTATACTCCTAAAATTGTGTATATAATAAGTACGGGAGTATCGATCTGGACAATGAAGGCTCAAGGCTTTGATGCTTTGTATTTCTTGATAATCGTTCCTTTTTGTATGAAGCTCTTCGTGGATCAAATCTGTACGAAACTTTTTGAATCGATGTTGTCTGACCTACAATAGAGATAAGGACTCGAGGCAAATAACATCGGTCGAAAACCAAACTATAAGGGTGACTGAATAAAGAGCTCCACTAGCGATGAAGAATTGAAGATCTAACTTTGATGCGAACTTGCTGGAGATGAACATATATGTGCAAAATTTGTGTACAAGCAACAAAAGATTAATGGAGGGAAGATGAAGCGGTCTATGTGGATGAAAGGGATTTTAATATAGAAATTGAAGAAAATTGGAGAAAACTGAGAGGGGTCGAGAGGAGGAATCAGGGAGGAAAGGAATATGAAAACGAATGATTCTAACATGGGAATTAGATGGAGGATCGCCTGGGGCTCGGACAGAAGAGCACCGAGTTAATCGTTGCCTACAACTCGCGACGTTAGAGGATCCTGGGTGCATATGGCAGAGCAAAGCTTTGTGCTTGCGATAGTGATCTTGCCTACTCGCTCCCCACTCTCTTGCTCGATGGTTGTAAGCCGAAGCTCTTATCACTAGCTCGCTTGCTCTCTAGAACTCAAAGGTGTATGAAGTAAATAGCAGATGGGTATGAGGTTGGGACTCGATGGGTTTATATAGATGGAGGCGACGAAGATGACGAGGGAAGTAGAGGGAGAAGAAGAAGAAGTTAAGGTTCAGTAGGGAAATGGCTTGGGACCACCAAGACGTTGAGGGCATTAGGAAAGCAACAACTTAGGACTACCAAGTAGTAAGGAAGGTTGGAGGAGGAGGAGAAGAAGAAGCATGCAGAAACATGGGAAAGAGGATATGGAATAAAGGTTGAAGGAGAGGTTTAACTGGTTGACCATCAATTCGACCAATCAAACCAGGTTAAAAATGAAATTAAATTAATTAGTTAATAAATTAGTATAAATTAGAAAAGATTCTAAATAATTTAATATATAATTTGAGGATACATTTCGATTATATAAGTAATGTGATTGATTATCTAATTAGATACATATATAAATCACATAGGTATATTATTACTTGTATAATTATTGTAATTAGTTATATTAATTTTTATTATTTATTTTAATTTTTAGTATTTTTCATTTTTTAAATAAAATATTATTAATAAAACATTAAAAAGTATAAAATAAACAATAAATAACAAAGATAAAATAAAATAAAATAAAAATAAATTGTGCATGTATATCATTAGGGTCCCAAAATTTACTTTTTGCATATTAATTCTGATTTTAGTGAAATCGCTTTTATTTTTTTTAGATAATATTATAAAACGAACTTTAGAAATGACTATTCCCAATTCAGAGCTCATATGCCCAAGTTATGAGGTTCCGAAGTTTAAGTTTACATCTTTTCAGTTTTGGAATTTCTTGGTATTTATTCATAACTTATTTTAAGTTATAATTCTATAATTTTATATTTTTATACTAAATTTTATAAAAACTTTAGAAAAATAACTAAGTTTTATTGAATTACTTTTTTTATAGAAAATAAAGAAGAATTATTTATAGTACATATACACAAAGGGGTCCAAATGCCAAAGTCACACGATTAATTGTAATATTTTTTTGATATTTTAAATAAATAATATTAACTACAAGCCAAAGTTTTATAGTAAGTTTTGTCAATTTGGAGTTTTCTATAAATATTTATGAATCGTGAAAGTCAGCTTTTACGGTTTATTATAATTATTTATTTTTATATTAATAATTTTTCTGATATTTTCAGAAATTAATATATATTATAATATACAACTTTAATGAAGGAATTTTTTGATATTTTCCAAACATAAATAATATTGGTATACATATGCATAATATAAAAAATGAATATATGTACATTAAAGTTTCTAATTTTATTATATTTTTATAACTTACTTTCCTTATCTCTCCCCACTTATTTATTTTGTTGACCATGCCAATATTGATTTGATCTCGCAGTTAGGATTAGTCTGTACATATTTACATATATATATATATATATCCTTCTTTCTTTTAGTTTCCTTTTTCTCTTTATTATTTAATTTTGGATAAAATTAGTAGTAAATATTTAATATTAACAAATGAAGTTATAATATTAATTCATGAGAATAGCTTACATTCATGTATATTTTACTAACTTTTTTATACATAATGAAAGAATAAAGGAGATGAATCATGGATTGATCAAGAGCGTCGCTCCAGATTCGTTATCAGCCCTCAAATCGACCTTGATCAAATGGTCTACAATGAGTGCCTCCCCATCACATAATGCCATGCACGCGACAAGCATGTGACTTGAATATTCAGTGTTAGGAATTTTACATATAAACCCTCGAACTCTCTGATTTTTCTTACAGATACCTAATAGGAGAAAACATGTGCGTAAGCACATGTATAATTGGGATTTTTACCTAATAACCCTTGTAGGTTTCATATTATTTTACACAACCTTTTATTTCATAAATTCAAAAAAAATCCATGTATGCAGTAGTAGTAAATAAATACAATAAAACACATAATAAATAATATACTAAAATTAAAAATATGTATAAATAGATAAAATAAACTAGATAGATTTAAATTTCTATTTTGAAAGATTTAAAATTATTATATTTCTTATAAATCAACATCAAATACCAAAACAATTAACAATAAAAAGACATAAAAATATAAAAATACATCTAAATTTTTTATAAAAGTTTTATATATTATATTCTATGATAGTTTACAAAAAAACAAAAATAAAATAATAAAGTAATATTAAAATCGCTTGTAATTCAAAAATACATAAAAATGTTTAAAAATTTATTACTAATTCTAAGGAAATCTCAAAAATACGTGTAATACCTTATTTTAAAGGTATTTTCATCTACTTTAAATAAAAATAAAAAATATTTTATTACGATTTATTATTTATATGTTAGAAAATAAATAGCACCAATTTACAATTTTACATTTTTAACCTTATACATATATGTACCTATTTGATTTATCATTTAGATAATATCAAATGAAATTATTTCCCATATAAAAGTTATTTAAAATAATATAATTAATTTATAAAAACGTCATAAAAATTATTTAATGTAAAAAATAAATAATTAGACTGAATCAGAAAGGAAGTAAAAGCTAACTTTCTAAGTTCTTAACTATTTATAACTTTGAATGGACCAAACTCAATTTTCAACTTTATTTTATAACTAATACTATTTATTAAAAATATAAAAAAAATCGTATAATAAATAATGCAAGTTTTGGCATTTGGACCCCTATTTATATGTGTACTATATGTATAAAACAAATTTTGATTTTCTATAAAATTATAAATAAATGTAATCAACTTAATTATGTTTCTAAATTGTTTTGAAAAATTAGTAGAAAAATACAATAATAATACTTAAAATTAATTACTAATAAATACTAATAAATTCTAAAACTGAGAAGCAATAAACTTGAACTTTCAAACCTCATAAATTGGTCGTATTAACTCTGAATTGGGTGCACTCACATTTAAAGATGGTTTTATAAAATTTTCTATCAAATACCAATGATTTCACTAAAATCGAAATTAATATGCAGAAAGTAGGTTTTAGGACCCTATTTGTATACTTGCACAATGTATCTTAATTTTCTTTTATTTAATTTTTGTTATTTCTTATAATTTTTTTATGAATGTTTTATTGATATTATATTATTAATGAAAGATAAATATATAAATAAAATTATTTAAAATAACTAATGATATTATTTACATAATTATATCATACCTATGTTATTTATATATGTATCTATTTAACTAATTAAATAATATTATTTATATAACTAAATGATATCATAAATTAATTATTTAATTCGTTTATTTCATTTTTAACCTTAGCAGTGAAACCTCATCTTCATCCTCAAATTGTTCCTTCCTCGATGCACCCTTCTTATTCTTCCTCTTCCTCTTCTTCTCTTATTAATCCCTAATGGACCCAGCCACCTGGTCAATATGCCATTCATGAAAACCCCCCCTCTGATGGTCCTTCCCTCCTCGAAATCTCTATCCTCATCCTCTCCTATAAAAGCACCTCCACTCCGTGCAGCTAAATTATCTGCCATTTCACCTCTTTTTTTGTGAGCTCCAAGAGCATGAGATAAGTCTAGTGACAAGAGAGCTTCCTTCTCTTCCTCCAAGAGAGATCGAGAGAAGATCCGAGCAAGATAGACATTGGCATCAACATAGCTCCACCATGCGACCAACCTCTGTGAATCATCGTTGTGTTGCGAGGCAACGACCTAGAGCTTTGAGCTCCAATCATAGGCAAGATCACCCTTCCAATTTGCAATTCTAGGTTAGATCTTCTCCTATCCTTCTTGTCTCATGCTTTTCTCCCTCCATTCTCTTCTTAATCCCTATTTATCTTATGCTTTCTCTTCAATTTTGTATCAAAATCATCAATATATCAACATTTAATAACCTCCACACACAAACCTCCGTTTTTACGCAATTCCTCTCCATATCTGTTCACCTTTGGTGAGTTCGCATTGGAGTTTGGGCTTCAATTCCATGATCTTCAATGGAGCTTCTCATCCATTCATCCTTCATCCTTTTGATTAGGATCGGGCCCTTGTGCTCGAGTCGTAGCTTCCTTTGCATGTCAACCGGGGAGAGAATCAAGGTCTGACATACGAGCAACCATGTGAGGTCAAGCACCACAGATGGAATTCAAGCATTGGCGAACCACCTGTAGGTATATTCAATCAATCTTTTGTGATATCCATCGACAATCGGATCACATCGAGGAGCATCGCTATCAGGAAGCACGTGGAGTTGTTCCCTATTACCAGAACAACTGCTAGAGATGAAACTTCATCAGAACTCGATGGTGATTCGTCGATTCAAGGCATCAAGAATGCTATTTAATTGCAGGTGGTGAATCTCAGGTCGAGATCACTTAATGGTGATCAACAACACACAAAGATCAACTCCACAAATCGCTATACATACGAACACCAGATGAATTGCCATTCATCACTCTTTATTATTCCATTTTCGGCTTTAAAAACCTAGCTAAGTACATGTAAATATCACTAACTTGCATAAATTATCGTGCATTAATTGTGTACAAATACTGGATAAAGACATGTGTTTAAATCCAAAATAAAAGAAAAAGAAATGAGTATTGTAAATATTGATTGCCCTTAAACCTCGAGACTAAGTTTTATAAATATTGACTTGGTTGATAAAGTATAAAGTAGGGGTATATAAGGGCAAATATATGAAAATAAAATAACATAAGTGATAAGTGTCTAAAAATCGAGTTTCGCGGCTTTCTTTTTATTGAAAGAAGGAAGTAAGCAGTCGGTTGTAGCTGAAAGCCGCGAAACGAGAAAAGGTTTCGATTCTTAAACCTATCAAACAAATTTACGGTTTTCTGTCGGAAAACCGTTCACTAATATTTAACCAGGCAAGTGTTCCTGGGTCGAACTCAAGGAGGCAGAATAAATTCCCTAGATTTTCCCATTCAAAATCTTATTTTTTAATTCTTCTCTAAGTCAAAATGCTTCTTTTTATTGATTTTTATTTTTGTTATTTTTATTTGAGTTTATTCTTTTCAAAATTTTATTTAATTTTCAAAAAGGGATATTTTTCAAAAGATTTATTTATTATATAATAGGCGAATAATATCTAGGTGATACTATATAATAGAGTGAACGGGGTTCGAGCCGCGAACTCGAACTACACAAGAAAACAAAGCAAAATGAGGCGGCTTTCGATTAAATCAAAACACTTTGAAAACACGTCGAAAAGCCGCGAAAATTTTATACTAAGTAGCAGGGGTAGTTGTGTAACTACCCTCAAGAAATCATCGAAATCCGAGGTCACAAGAACAAGAAACAGCCCCTACAGCCCAGGGGCATAAGCGCAAGAAAAACTATTAAAAATGTTTGCAAAATAGTCCTGGAGGACTGTTCTGAAGAAAAAGTACAAGAACCTTTACATTTAGGTCCCTGCGGAGGGACCTAAATGCAATTATGCAAAAGTCTGGAAGCGGGTTGAAGTCTCTGGAAGTCGGCTGGGATTAGTATGTAAATTTTCCACCGGTTCGGCTTAAACGGCTGAGATTAGAAGATCTGGACGCGATCTGATGGTTCTGGCGCTGACACGTGTCGCAAGACTGTGCGTCGCTTGTTCTTGAAGTTGTTGAACTCCAGTCGACCGAGGCTTCTTCTCCGAATTATCTCGGCCGTCCGGCGACGTCTTTGGCACTCCGGTGGGGCCAGAGGGGTGGCTCCTCCACCCCTCGAGCTCGCCCGCGGTAGGGTGACGGCTGAGGGTGCTCCGGTCGGCGGTGGAGTCTTGACGAAGATGGTGGTTCCGTACACCTGGAGGTTGATTCGTGCTGATGTCCGACTTTGGAGAAGAAGATCGGCGATGAACGGAGGCTCCAAGTTCGATGCAAATGGCTCGCGATGATCCTGGATCTGCAATGAACACACGTATGTGCTCGATCCGTTAGAATCAGCCAACAAATGAAAGATTTCAAGCCCCAAAAATGATGAAAAAAAACTTAAGTTCCAGCCAAACAACCAGTTGCTTGTGAACGGCGATGGAATGCGATTTGATTTGAATGAGAAATGAATCGAATCGAGAGGTGCTTTTGAAGATGCGTTAAAGATGGATCATTAACCTATCTAAAAGCGCAATTAGCCACGCTAATCGTGGCACGAAGATCGAGAAACAAAACGACTAAAATGGATGAAAAAGTCTGAGAATGTCAAGGTATATTACCTTGACGAGCTGCTCGACGGTCGACTATTGGGCCGGAGATGGACGCGCGATGGCGGCGCTGCAAGGCGGTGCTTGGCCTTGGAACTTCCTCCGTCGACTCCTCTTCCTCGCGGGCTGCGCCTTGGTGCTGTCACCACCGTGGATTCGCCGGAATAGGGCTTGGAAGGTAGTGGGTCAGTAGTCTGGAGCTGGGAGCTTCAGGCAGTTGGGAAAGTTGTTGGATTTGGCGTCTTGGAGCCTATTTATAAGAGAATTGGCGTGGGCTCCAAGTAGAGATGGAGGGTGGCGATGGAGAGGGTAGTTGGAGGAAGAAGATGGACGGGTTAGATAGGTTGGAAGCTTCTGGAGTTGAGCGGGAAAATTGGTGGAAGATGGCCGGTTGAACAACTCTGGCTGAACAGCTTCTTGGAGAAGAAGACTCCAGGTGCTGACACGTGTCAGCACCTGGTTTGTCCAGAGCCTTTAATTACTTATAAAGTAAATCACGTTATTTTAAATAGGTATAAATACAAGAAAGTTAAATAAATTAATTTTCTAAATTATGGTATAAATACTTTTAATAAATAATAAATATTATTTAAAATATAAATATTTTATTAATAAATATGTATTTATAAATAGGTTTTAGATTTTTAATTTAATAAATAATCAAGTAAAAATTAATTTTATATTTTCTTAATTATTAAGGTGTTAAATAAGACTTGTACGAATTTTTATAGATTTTTATGAATTAATTTACATATTTTAATAAATAGGGTTAGTATCTATATAGGTCATTTATACCTAAGTTTTGGGGTTTTTGATTTTATAAAAATAATAAATAGTCTCCAAAAATTATGAAATAATTTATGTAGAAACTACAAGATCATGAAATAATTTAGAAATTATAAAATTAATAAAACGATAAATAATGTGTGTTACATAAAATAAATAGCCCAGAAACCCCTTTGTCTTTTGGTCCCAAAACCGACTTTTTGCAAACGGACTCCGAATTCGATGAAACCATCTTTATTAATTAGATAATATTATTTTATGAACTTTAAAGGTGAGTAGAGTGAAATTGGAGTTCGTATGAGGAAGTTATGATGTTTGGAAGTTGAGATTTTGACAATTTGTAGGCTGGATTTCTTGGCATATATACAGGATAATATTTTTAACTTATTTTTATATTTTTATATACATTTTTAGAAATAATTAGGAAAAAGATTTGGTGAAAAATATGTTCATTTGAAATAATTAAAATTCTTTGAAGTTTTGTATTTATTTTATAAATAGTGAAAGGTGTATATACATGTGTTAGATTATTTTTCTGTGGTTTTCTTTCCTTATCTCCCCCTACTTATTGGTTTGTCGACCAATCCATGCTGACTTGGTCTCGAGGGTTGGGCTATAAATATATCTTACAGCTATATTTATACTTTAAGTCATATTGTATATATATACATATATTCAATCTGCCTTTTTCTCTCTTTTTCTGGTTCTTTATTTATTTACATGAGTTTAGTGGTTAAAAGTGAATATTTACACATGAGTGGTGTTTTGTTAAAATATGAGAATTAGCGGGTATTTACATGTATTTGTTAAGGGTTTTAAGACAAAATGCGACAGAAAAATTAATGAATCATGGATTCATCAACCCCCTATACTTAAACTTTGCTAGTCCCTTAGCAAACACTTATTTTGAAAAAGTAAGTGAAAAAGAAAGAAAGTTAGAATGAATTTGTTCTCCTAAACCAATTCATGAGAATAGACAAAGGACAGAGCTTGATCGGGTCTGAAACAAGCATTTTGTCGGAACCTTAACTAGGATTAGGATTTTATCCTCAACAGTCTTCAAGTTCCATAATCCTTACTCAAGATCAATTCATCGGCTAGTTCAGACTCACTTATTCATATCGCAAACTCTATCATCCTTGAAGTCAACTTGTACAGTGTGTGAATTGATTTAG
Source organism: Ottelia alismoides (assembly GCA_037367405.1). Classification (NCBI taxonomy): domain Eukaryota; kingdom Viridiplantae; phylum Streptophyta; class Magnoliopsida; order Alismatales; family Hydrocharitaceae; genus Ottelia; species Ottelia alismoides. The sequence goes on from JAZKJV010007116.1 coordinate 688,365, forward strand.
CTCTTCCTGCTTAGAGAACCGAAGAAACCGTCAATCCCGGCTATACACTCCTATGGCTTCCTCATCCCGCTACTCTTTCCTCGGGGAGGGAGGTATTCCCTTCTGAGTTCAGTTCTGCTATGTCCACAATCGAATATAGGGAGAAGTTAGAAGAATGAGAAAAGAAGTGGAGTGCGACCAGTGTAGACGCATCTCCTTGTGAAGCCCAACCGGTGTAGTTGAGTCTCCACTAAGATGTGCAGGCATATTTGGTGGAAGCTTGGACCATTGTGGTCTTATTTGGTGGCTTCTGCTTTGCTTGACTTTGCAATTTGCTTGCACTGCATTCATCTTTTTGTGTCTCGACGGATATAGCATCTTTTTAGTCCGTCCATTTTTTGAGGTCTTAGAAAAATTATGTCAGCAAATCCTTCCCTCATCCGAAGCAACTATCGCAACCCCAATCTCTCCTGTCTTTAGACGTCAATGCCGCAAAGATAAGGATAGAAACGCACTACCAAGGTGTACTGCCCTTCGGAACTCCATGCAAGTTGATCTAAGTGCAGAGTGCATGTGTTCAAGGTTGGTTCACTGGTGTAGAGTTGTACGGATGACTCCAAATGGTCTACTTAAGCTCAGATGACTTGGTTTCCCAAATATGGTCTTACGGAACCCAAAGATTTTAAGTCACCAGACCTGAAGAGTCTAAATTCCAGATCCTAGTCAGGCTCCTTACAACGAGAGTTAAAAGCCGTAATAAAGCTCCATCCTTTAGACTAGACTCAGTCCTTAGTTCCGGAAATCAAACTTATTCTGAAAAAATGCGAATGCAAATGCAACCATGTTTTTGTGAAGTATATTTTCTAAATTTTACTCATTTTTATGGATTTTAAGGATTTTGTAATTTTTACGAATTTTAGGACTTTGTATTTTTTATGGATTTTTATGATTTTTATAAACAAGGTTTTATTCACAAATTTTACAAGATATATTTTATTCAAGTTAAGTATCTAATGTTTTTTACAGATTTTATCTACAAAGTATTTTACAAGGGTTGAATGGCTTTTATACAAGTTTTAATAAATAGGATTTTAAATAAGTATTATACAAATTTTAAGGACAAATTTTAAATACAAGTTTTAATTACAAATTTTAAAGCAAGTTTTACTTATTTACAATGATTTTATAAATAAAAGAGTGGATTTTAAATTAACCCGTACCCACTTTTTATGGATTTTATAGATATAGAAAATATAAAGTACGAGTTATCGCCGAAAGTATATATACAATAAATACACACCCCCTATACTTAGCTTGAGCTATGTCCTCATAGCGTCAAAAGAGAAAAAGGAGGACATAACTCGTGCTAAGTAAAAGTTGGTGAAAAAGGAATATCGATCACAAGTCAGTTAACCCCCCCTTACTTATTATCAGGTCATCGTAAGTACCATGGGAGAGCAAAAACGGGATGACTGGATGAAAAGGATAAATGACGAAAGTTCAAAAGGAAAAGAATATGAAATCATCGAAATCACTCGATCCCCCTATACTTAGGATAAGGCATCCTAAGTATAGAAAAGAGTGTAGCCAAAAATCGGGTACCAGTGATTCGTGAAAAAGAATGGCTATACAAAAGAATCGGTACAAAAAAATAAAACGTAAATCAGCTGGGCAATCAGTCCCCCCTATACTTAGGATCTGGTATCCTAAGCATTGAAGACGAGCAAAAACGGGGACGATTGTGGTCTACGAAGAATATACAAGTGTGGTGAATCTCCAGGATGGCTCAAAAGAATTTGTACAGGAAGAGGTGAAGGAATGATCATGATTCCTGTACAAAGTAGATCACTTCAGTATGGGCCAGATGATCAGTAGTTTCTACGAAGTGCTTCAGCATCTGCCCGTTGACCACGAACGGCTCTGCACCAGGTGACACATCTGATATCGCAATACTGCCATTGTCGTGCACCGTTCGGACTATGTACGGTCCTTCCCACTTGCATTTCAATTTGCTGGGAAAAATTCTCAACCTTGCATTGAACAGCCAGACTTTCTGCCCAGGGACAAAGCTCTTGTGCCGAATATGGCTGTCATGCCATTTCTTCACTTTGTCCTTATATAAGTGTGTTCTCGTATGCTTGATTTCGAATTTCTACCAGCTCATTCAGATCTATCTTTCTCTTGGCTCCTTCTTTCTATGTATCCATCAGTATCTCTCGAATTGCCCACTCAGATTTATGCATGATTTCTACGGGCAAGTGGCATGGCTTTCCATAAACTAGCCTGAATGGTGAAATGCCTAAGGGAGTCTTGTATGCAGTACGATATGCCCAAAGAACTTGGTCTAGAAGAAGTGACCAGTTCTTCCTATCCGGTCGTACTAGTTTCTGGAGAATTGATTTCACCTCCCTATTCGATACTTCGGCCATGCCATTCGTCTGCGGGTGGTATGGAGAAGCTACTCTATGATCGATGCTGTATTGTTTTACTAGCTTCTTCACCTCCTTATTAATGAAATGGCTACCCCCGTCAGAGATAAGAATACGAGGAATCCCGAACCGCGAGATGATGTGTTCCCTTAGGAACTTGCAAACGGTCTTGCTGTCTGCGGTTCGTGCGGGTATAGCCTCCACCCATCTGCTAACATAATCTACAGCGAGAAGGATGTACTCAAAGCCGCTGCTAGAAGGGAATGGTCCCATAAAATCTATGCCCCATGCGTCAAAGATCTCGCAGATAATGACGGGTCGCATTGGCATTGCATCTCTGGCACTGACTGTCCGTACAGCTCTCTGACAATCTGGACAACTCTTCACGAATGTGCAGGCATCTCTGGTGAGAGTCGGCCACCATAATCCGCTCTGTAGTACCTTCTGCGCTATCCTCTTCCCTGAATGATGTCCTCCTGATTTTAGAGAATGACACAAAGTGAGGACACTATTATATTCCTCCTGAGGAATACATCGCCTGTAAACACAATCCGGTCCTTCGTGAAAAAGAATCGGATCCTCCCAATGGTAGTATCGTGACTCGAAAACGAGTTTCTCAACTCTGTTCTTCGGCCAACCTTGAGGACTTTTCTGTGTGACCAGAAAGTTCACTATGTCTGCATACCACGGAAGTTCTGTAACCGCAAAGATGATCTCGTCAGGAAATCTCTCTGCGATCTCTGGCGTGTACTTATCTGAAGGCTGATCTGTCTGCAATCGGGAGAGGTGATCAGCTACCATGTTCTTTACTCCAGGTTTATCCTTGATATCCAAATCGAATTCCTGAAGTAAGAGAATCCATCTTAGAAGGCGTGCCTTGGCATCCTTCTTTTCCATTAAAAATCTGATAGCTGAGTGATCAGTGTAAACTGTGATCTTTGAGCCATGTAGATACGATCGAAACTTGTCTAGTGCAAACACTACTGCCAACATCTCCTTTTCTGTCACTGTGTAGTTTCTCTGAGCATCATCTAAGGTCTTGCTGGCATAGTGAATAGCTATGGGAAGTCCATTCCTCCTCTGCCCTAATACAGCCACGACCGCAAAATCTGATGCATCCGTCACGATCTCGAAGGGTAGAGACCAATCAGACGGCTGTAGGACAGGAGAACTGATTATTTTCTCTTTCAATGTGAGGAAGGCATTAAGACATTTGTCATTTAAAACGAACTCGATGTCTTTGCCTAGCAATTCAGTTAACGGTCGGGCAATCTTGGAGATGTCTTGAATAAACCGTCGATAAAAGCCGACATGCCACAGAAATGACCATAACTGTTTGATGTTGGATGGTGGCTCGAGTTTCTTGATGACGTCCACCTTGGCAGGGTCAACCTCCATGCCTCGCTGGGAGATGACGTGCCCCAACACGATCCCGTGTGTAACCATAAAATGGCTCTTTTCCCAGGACAGAACGAGATCTACCTCACAACACTTTTTCAGAACCTGGTCTAGTTGCGCTAAACAATCATCAAAGGACTCACCATAGACCGAAAAATCATCCATAAAAACCTCTAGAAAATCACCGACCATGTCCGCAAAAATAGCAAGCATGCACCTCTGGAAGGTCGCGGGAGCATTGCACAATCCAAAGGGCATTCGTCTAAAGGCATACGTGCCAAACGGACAAGTGAAGGTGGTTTTCTCCTGGTCTTCAGGAGCAATTGATACCTGATTGTATCCGGAGTAACCGTCAAGGAAACAGAAGTACCCCTTCCCTGCCAACCGTTCTATGACCTGGTCTATGAAAGGCAAAGGGAAGTGGTCCTTCTTCGTCGCGGTGTTCAGCTTTCTGTAATCAACACATACTCGCCACGACGTGGTTACTCTCTTTGGAATCTCCTCTCCACTCTCGTTTTTCACCATCTGAATTCCCGACTTCTTCGGGACAACATGTAATGGGCTAACCCATTCGGAGTTGGAGATGGGATATATGAACCCTGCATCGCACCATTTGGTGATCTCTTTCTTGACAACTTCTTGTAAAACCGGATTCAGCCTACGCTGAAACTCTCTGGAGGGTTTGCTGTCATGATCGAGATAGATATGATGTGAACACAGAGCAGGATTTATCCCGCGGAGATCGGATACAGTCCACCCAATGGCCTTGCGGTTTCTTTCTAGAATCTCCATCAAACGAGATTCTTGATCATCGATCAAAGTTGAGCTAATAATGACCGAAAACTGTTGATGTGGACCCGCAAGGAAGGCATATTTCATGTTTGGTGGCAAAGTCTTAAGTTCTGGCACGGTAGTCTCTGGATCTGCCGAAACATCATCTGTAGCTGTATGGGGATCTGTATCGGTAGGTGATGTGTCTGCATTCTTTTTATCCACCATCTCTATGTGCTCTAGAGTCGTACTACAGAAGATGTTCAAGACATCATCCGACTCCTCAGAATGATCAGAAGAAAATAAGTCAGCAAGATAAAATTCTGATTCATCTGAGATGGAGGAATTATGTAGAGTCTCTGAATCTGAAAGATCTGCATTAATTTCATCAAGAATCCGATCCCTTTGCTCATCATCATCCAAACTGAAATATAAAGTCCCATCGGAAGAATTACCTCGTAAAGTCTCAGACCGTTCTCTGTCAGACATTCTTGGGTCTCTACCTGATATCTTTCGAGGTCGTCAAGACAGATTTCATCCATGTAATCGCAGGAGGATAAAGAACTCAGAAAATCTGAAGATGCATCACTGAAGGTGTTTGATTCTCTCGCCATCTCTATATGTACCTTTTCGCCCTCGGTGCGAAAAGATACCTTCCCTGTATCGTAGTCGAAGAGAGCCTTAGAGGTCTCTAGAAAAGGCCTCCCAAGAATGATCGGGGTAAGGTGTAATTGTGCAGGGCAATTCATATCTAGGACCGTAAAGTCCACTGGAAATTGCAGACCCTGCACGGTTACGATAACGTTCCTAAGTATACCTTTAGGTCTCTTTACAGATCTATCAGCAAACTGAAGGATCGCGCGGGATTTGTAAAGAGGACCTAACTCGAGCTTCTCGAGTAAGGAAGCGGGTATCAGATTGATCGAGGAACCATTATCTAATAGAGTGCGATCGAATTTGGCTTTTGCGATCTCGCATCTGACATAATGTGCACCTAAGTCTTTCTTCTTCTTTGGAAGCTTATTCTGTATCGCATAGGATGTAGCCTTAGTCAAAACATGCTTTTCTGTTCGAGATCTCTTTTTCCTACGAGTGGTGCATCTGTTTTTCAATTGATTCTTGAGCGTACGAAATTGATCTAATGCATCATGGAGAGGGATCTTCAGAAAGATGTGATCTTTGAGTAACTTTTCGATCTGTGGAGATTCGGGATTATTTTTGGTCTTTTTCTTTCCTTTTCCAAACAAAGCATCGGGAAAAGGAATATAGTCAGGAGTCAAAAAATCAGAATTTTTATTCAACTCAGAATCATCCTTTACATCGAGAGTCTCAAAATTATTTACAAAACTCTCTAAAACAGGGGAAGAAATGTTTTTGTCCGGGATCTCTGCCTGATCTGGTAGGGTATCATCGTCTGAGTCGCCAGTATCCATATTTGATGAATTGGCATTACTCCCATCTCTTGATTCTGCGTCCACATCCTCTTGCGGATTCTCCTCCTCGGCATTAGGATCATGCTCGTGCTCCTCTGGTGCCCTCTCCTCTTCTCCAGCAGGTGTTTGCGGTGATCTACCGCTCCTGAGACGAATGAAGTTAGACAAAAATTCAGGAAACGAGATCTTACCTGTAGGATCTACCTGGTCTGGATGCCTCCTCTTGTTGTTCGGGTTCATCTGAGGCTGGTCTGGGAGAGTGGTCTTCGGCACGGTTAGCTCATCCAGACGAAGGTTAACCTGCTCCATCTCTGTCTTGTGCACAATATGGAGCGTACTGAGCATATCCATGATCTGGTTGAGCGCCTGGGCCTGTGAAGACATCTCCAGTTCGGTGTGGTGGCCCTGGCTTGCTCCTCTCTCCTGCCTTGGCGTGAAGTGTTGAGAGGTGGAAGGCTGGGAATAGTGCTGAGATGTAGAAGAAGACTGCTGCGGCTGTTGAAAAGGATAATTCGGTAAAAACTGGGCAGGGTGCTGATATGAAGGTTGCGGTCTCTGATGGTAGACATTCGGATGAGACTGCTATGGCGTGAAGCTCTGGTGGTGCTGGTTGCGGACGTCCATGCTGCGGATGATCGTACGGCTGCTGCTGCTGATGATTCGGTATACTCGGCTGCTGCACCGGAGTGTACCAAATCCCGTTAATCTCGAAAGTGGACTGCGACTCTACCTCCATCTCGGTAGTGCTGATGATCTGGCCGGAATTGGCATGAGACTGATCCTCATGCCAATCAATCTGCGGAATCTCGGGTTCGCTCTGGACATAGTGTATCTGACGGGTGGGTGGAGCGGGTGCGATCCTCCGTGCTGGCTGTGTGTTCGAAGAAGTCTGGTTCTGCTCGTACTGGCTCTGAAGATCAGCGACCTTCTTCGAAAGATCACTCAGCTACTGAGATAGAGATGAGAGTTTCTCCAACTCTCGTAGCGACTGTAGGTCTTGGACCTGCTTGTGAATCACGTCCACCAACGTTAACTTCTCGCTAATAAAGCCCATGTTGGTGTTGGATTCAGAGTCTGATATATTCGCCACCTTGTGATGCTCTCGGTGATGTGGTGGCAGCGGGGCTTTCTGAAATGCCCGAGTAGAGTCTACAACTCTCGAGTTCTCGGCCATCCCTTCGAAGATGGCCCAGACTGACTCGGCGTCCTTGTTCAAGTAACTGTCGCCACATGCGGCACTCACGAGCCCCTGTACTTCCGGCTGGAGTCCTCCGAAATAGTTCTGCACTAGCACCTTCATTGGTATCTCATGATGTGGGCATCTCTCCGTCAGGTCCTTGAATCGATCCCATGCCTCATGGAATGATTCGTTCGGCAATTGCGTAAAGTTGGAGATCTGACTCCTCATCATGTTCGTCCTTCCTAGAGGAAAATATTTGCGCAGGAAGGTGGACTTCAGGTCGTCCCAGGTGGAGATTTCTCTCCCCAGATGGCACAGCCAATAAAGGGCCTTATCGGCTAAGGCAAAGGGAAAAGCCTTGAGGCGTACGGCCTCCTGTGTTACTCCTGGATAACAAGCCGTTCCGCAGATCATCTCAAACTGCTGCAAAAACGTGAACGACACCTCTGTGGGATTCCCATAGTACTTGGGAAGCAAGGATATGAAGGACGGTCGGAGTTCGTATGGCCCTTGATTCGGTGGTAGCTGAATCCAGTGATGGAACGTTCGAGCGCCTGGGTCATACTCATCCCGTAAAGTAGCGGGAACCGCAGGCGGTAGATGGTTTCCGGCCCCTGCTCTCAGTGCGGCTATTTCAGCCTGCAGTTCAGTCTGAATTCTATACTATTCTCGAATATGTAAATTCATCTGCTGAAGTGTATCGAGAATGCCGGTCGTAACATCTGCGTTCTGCTCCGGTCTTCCTTCATGGTGGTCCCCAGCTGGTGGCCTCTCGTCTGCTGCTGGTGCTTTCCCACGAGCCATATGATCGTCTGTAAAGTGAAAACTCTCGTAAGAACTCAGCGAAAAATACTCAGGAGATCTAGATGATGTATTGAGGCGAGGGTCTGCCTCAATGATCTGGCCAGGAGGCGAGGGAGTCTGGGTCTGAATCGCCTCGAGATCGGATGGGACCGGCTCGGGAAGAGGGTTATCCCGGGCCTGTGAAGACATGCGCTCGACGGTGGATGGTCGAAAGCTCACAGAGTCTAAGCCAAAGAGCCGTCGAGATGTCATCTTTGATGTCAAGAGAAAGTCGGGAGAGCACGTGTACGATTCAAATGAGGGAGAAATGCGAAAGCCGCGGAAAACTCACGCCCCGCAAACAAACACAAAGCAAACTTCGATTTCACCAACTCAACCCTGATGAAGATCGTAAGAGTTCGATCTTTTTATCTTTTCGGTTTTAGGGTTGTAATTAGCAAACGTTGCGGTTATGCGGGATGAGCAAGCCAATAGGTGCCCGATAGTTTCTCCGAGACACTGGCCCGAATCCTTACGCAAGACCACTCGCACTCAGCCAGTATGGGAGTAAGTACGGACCGTTTCCGGCTACCCGAGCTTACCCACTGAGGAACAGTGATCAGGTGTATGGACCCAGTAGTATCCCGCAAGAAATACAGGGTTTTGTCTCTATCCTTAAGTGTCGGCTCTCGAGCTCGCACACTCTGAGAAATGTGCGGGGGTTACTCTCCCCAAATCACTTGAATTGTTTACGGTTTTTGATCAGATATTTTTAGCAGTCCCGATTCTAGTTTTGTAATTTTTATGGTTTTTTCAGGCAACGCCTGTTTTTTTGTATTTTTATTAAAAACCCTAAAGCAAGCACCTAGGTTGCAAGTCCTAAAACTAGCTACACGGCACAAGCAGATAGAGTATAAACCTAAACAAGCATCTAGAAAACTGCGGAAAACCGGTGAGCGATGAAAACCGCGGTGGGTGCCCTGATCCTCGGATACACGGTATCCGGCGAATCAGGCCCCTAAAAAAATGGAGGGTTTTATTACTAAGTACAATTGTCTCCCTTTCTCTCTCTTTTACAAATAAAAGGATACTAACTACTTTGCTCCTCTGCAGTCGACTCGTGAAGAAGAAGCCAACCTCTGCTCTTTCAACTGACTCGGCTTCCGAAGAAGCCGGTTGATCCTGCAGGCCCTGCAAAGAATGTTAGCAAAGAAAAGCCGATCGAGAAAGCCGAAAAAGCCGTAAGAAAACAAAAGAGAAACTCGAAGAAAAAGCCGTACGAAAAACCATACGAAAAACGAAACAAAGAGAAGAGAAAAGAAAAAAATAAAACCACGAAAAATGAGAAATCAAAGGAATCTAACGCCTCCCCGGCAACGGCGCCATTTTGATAAGTGTCTAAAAATCGAGTTTCGTGGCTTTCTTTTTATTGAAAGAAGGAAGTAAGCAGTCGGTTGTAGCCGAAAGCCGCGAAACGAGAAAAGATTTTGATTCTTAAACCTATCAAACAAATTTATGGTTTTCTTTCGGAAAACCGTTCAGTAATATTTAACCAGGCAAGTGTTCCTGGGTCGAACTCAAGGAGGCAGAATAAATTCCCTAGATTTTCCTATTCGTAATCTTATTTTTTAATTCTTCTCTAAGTCAAAACGCTTATTTTTATTGATTTTTATTTTTGTTATTTTTTATTTGAGTTATTCTTTTCAAATTTCTATTTAATTTTCAAAAAGGGATATTTTTCAAAAGATTTATTTATTATATAATAGGCGAATAATATATAGGTGATACTATATAATAGAGTGAACGGGGTTCGAGCGCGAACTCGAACTACACAAGAAAACAAAGCAAAATGAGGCGGCTTTTGATTAAATCAAAACACTTTGAAAACACGTCAAAAAGCCGCGAAAATTTTATACTAAGTAGCTGGGGTAGTTGTGTAACTACCCTCAAGAAATCGTCGAAATCCGAGGTCACAAGAACAAGAAACAGCCCCTACAGCCCAGGGGCATAAGCGCAAGAAAAACTATTAAAAATGTTTGCAAAATGGTCCTGGAGGACTATTCTGAAGAAAAAGTACAAGAACCTTTACATTTAGGTCCCTGTGGAGGGACCTAAATGCAATTATGCAAAAGTCTGGAAGCGGGTTGAAGTCTCTGGAAGTCATGTGGGCTTAGTATGTAAATTTTCCACCGGTTCGGCTTAAACGGTTGAGATTAGAAGATCCGGACGCGATATGATGGTTCTGGCGCTGACACGTGTCGCAAGACTGTGCGTCGGCTGTTCTTGAAGTTGTTGAACTCCAGTCGACCGAGGCTTCTTCTCTGAATTATCCCGGCCGTCCGGCGACGTCTTTGGCGCTCCGGCGGGGCCAGAGGGGTGGCTCCTCCACCCCTCGAGCTCGCCCGCGGTAGGGTGACGGCTGAGGGTGCTCCGGTCGGCGGTGGAGTCTTGATGAAGATGGTGGTTCCGTACACCTGGAGGTTGATCTGTGCTGATGTCCGACTTTGGAGAAGAAGATCGGCGATGAACGGAGGCTCCAAGTTCGATGCAAATGGCTCGCGATGATCCTGGATCTGCAATGAACACACGTATGTGCTCGATCCGTGTTGAATCGGCCAACAAATGAAAGATTTCAAGCCCCAAAAATGATGAAAAAAACTTAAGTTCCAGCCAAACAACCAGTTGCTTGTGAATGGCGATGGAATGCGATTTGATTTGAATGAGAAATGAATCGAATCGAGAGGTGCTTTTGAAGATGCGTTAAAAGATGGATCATTAACCTATATAAAAGCGCAATTAGCCACGCTAATCGTGGCACGAAGATCGAGAAACAAAACGACTAAAATGGACGAAAAAGTCTGAGAATGTCAAGGTATATTACCTTGACGAGCTGCTCGACGGTCGACTTTTGGGCCGGAGCTGGACGTGCGATGGCAGTGCTGCAAGGCGGTGCATGGCCTTGGAACTTCCTCCATCGACTCCTCTTCCTCACGGGCTGCGCCTTGGTGCTGTCACCACCGTGGATTTGCCGGAATAGGGCTTGGAAGGTAGGGGGTCGGTAGTCTGGAGCTGGGAGCTTCAGGCAGTTGGGAAAGTTGTTGGATATGGCGTCTTGGAGCCTATTTATAAGAGAATTGGCGTGGGCTCCAAGTAGAGATGGAGGGTGGCGATGGAGAGGGTAGTTGGAGGAAGAAGATGGACGGGTTAGATAGGTTGGAAGCTTCTGGAGTTGAGCGGGAAAATTGGTGGAAGATGGCCGGTTGAACAACTCCGGCTGAACAGCTTCTTGGAGAAGAAGACTCTAGGTGCTGACACGTGTCAGCACCTGGTTTGTCCAGAGCCTTTAATTACTTATAAAGTAAATCACGTTATTTTAAATAGGTATAAATACAAGAAAGTTAAATAAATTAATTTTTTAAATTATGGTATAAATACTTTTAATAAATAATAAATATTATTTAAAATATAAATATTTTATTAATAAATATGTATTTATAAATAGGTTTTAGATTTTTAATTTAATAAATAATTAAGTAAAAATTAATTTTATATTTTCTTAATTATTAAGGTGTTAAATAAGACTTGTACGAATTTTTATAGATTTTTATGAATTAATTTACATATTCTAATAAATAGGGTTAGTATCTATATAGGTCATTTATACCTAAGTTTTGGGGTTTTTGATTTTATAAAAATAATAAATAGTCTCCAAAAATTATGAAATAATTTACTTAGAAACTATAAGATGATAAAATAATTTAAAAATTATAAAATTAATAAAATGATAAATAATGTGTGTTACATAAAATAAATAGCCCAGAAACCCCTTTGTCTTTTGGTCCCAAAACCGACTTTTTGCAAACGGACTCTGAATTCAATGAAACCACCTTTATTAATTAGATAATATTATTTTATCAACTTTAAAAGTGAGTAGAGTGAAATTGGAGTTCGTATGAGGAAGTTATGATGTTCGGAAGTTGAGATTTTGACAATTTGTAGGCTGGATTTCTTGGCATATATACAGGATAATATTTTTAACTTATTTTTATATTTTTATATACATTTTTAGAAATAATTAGGAAAAAGATTTGGTGAAAAATATGTTCATTTGAAATAATTAAAATTCTTTGAAATTTTGTATTTATTTTATAAATAGTGAAAGGTGTATATACATGTGTTAGATTATTTTTCTGTGGTTTTCTATCCTTTTCTCCCCATACTTATTGGTTTGTCGACCAATCCATGCTGACTTGGTCTCGGGGGTTGGGCTATAAATATATCTTACAGCTATATTTATACTTTAAGTCATATTGTATATATATACATATATTCAATCTGCCTTTTTTCTCTCTTTTTCTGGTTCTTTATTTATTTACTTGAGTTTAGTGGTTAAAAGTGAATATTTACACATGAGTGGTGTTTTGTTAAAATATGAGAATTAGTGGGTATTTACATGTATTTGTTAAGTGTTTTAAGACAAAATGCGACAGAAAAGTTAATGAATCATGGATTCATCAATAAGTCACTTAGAAACCCAAGGTTTCCATTTCTCTCTCTCTCTCTATATATATATATATATTTCCAAACTTTCACTAATTTATACATAGTCTTACAGACTTCAAATGAATATGCTTTTAACATAAAACATGCACATAAAAATACAATGAAAAATACAAAAATTTATTCATATAAAAATAAGGTATGGAGTGATTGGGACACATATATGAAAAGTTGTAAACAAAACTTCATAGATCAATATCTTGTCCATATAAACTTAGAATTGACCAAACTCGCCTTTATTCTTGAGTCACTATTGTACTATATACTTGTATATTACACACTTCATAAAATTATATTATCTATTTAATAAAGGTGGTTTTATTAAAAATGAAGTTAATATTTCAAAGTTGATTTTTGAGTCACTATTGTACTATATACTTGTATATTATTTTCATTTTATTCATTCTTAATATTTTTACTTTTGTAGTTTTTTCATATATTTGTAAATGTTATTTAAAATACATTAAAACATAAACATAAAATACAACACCTAATATTTCATAAAAATAAATAAATAAAATATATAAGTGTAATATATTTATAATATACTTATAAAATTTTATTTAAATACATAAATAAAATCATTAAAAAAATATGTAAAAATGAATTTAAGTATATTATTAATATATAAATTATTTAAATACAATAATAATATTAAAAATATAAAATAAAAATAAAATATATAAACTATACAAAAATATACCTATAATTAAATACATAAATTTAATTACAAGATAAATAAAGTTGTAAAAGTAAATAAAAATCATTAAAAAATAGTACATAAAATAAGGGAAAATTTATAATTTGAGAAAAAATTAATAAAATTATTTCATCTTTTATTTCTCTTTTTATTTCCATTTTCATCTCTTTTTGTCTTCTAGCACCAGATGTGGACCAATGAGGCACGTGCATTGATGAATCTCCATTTCATCACCTTTATTCTATCATTTTGGCCTCAAAATCCCCAGCAAATGCATGTAAATAGCATCAAATTGTACATAATAGCATTCATGATTCATTGTATTAATTATACATTAAATAAGGTTTTTTTGCCAAAATAATAGAATAAAGAGAAGAAAAGAAAAAGGAATAAAATATTGCAAATATTTTATGACCCTAACCCCGAGACCAAGGTCAGCATGGAATTGGTCGATAAGGAATAAAGTAGGGGAGATAAGGGCCAGTGTACAATAAATACCTCATTTATTCATGCATCTATTTATGCATTTTTTACACCTATTTTGTACATAATTATTTATTCATCAAATGAAGAAACTTCGTTCATGAAAGTTGTAGATAATAATGTAAATAAAAATACAAAATTGAGTTTGTGGAAAAATAATACTCAATGTACATTTTATACACAGAATAAAAAGCCAAAATCTCAACTTCACAGACCCATATCTTGCAAATAAAAACTCCAAATCACCCAAACTCACTTTAATTGTATATAGCTTTCTAAGAACTATTTAATAAAATTGGTTTCATAATTTTTGGAGTCCATATGCAAAAGTTAGGTTTTTGGCCCTCATTGTGCTGCATGCCTGATTAAAATATTCAATATATTTATTATCCATTATTTTTATCCAATTATATTTTTAGAATTTTGTGAATAATGTATATAATACATATACATACTAAAATTAGACTAAAACTAAAAAGGATTAATAAAATAAAATAAGCTTATGCAAGTTAATAGGCAAAAGACCTATGATCAAGTATGTACATAAATAAAAGGGGAAAACAATCTTTAATTATTTTCTTCTTTTATATTTTTATAATATAACTTATTAAAAATGTAACTCCAAAATAAAAATCAAGAATCCTCGGATACATGGTATCCGGCGAATCAGGCCCCTAAAAAAATGGAGGGTTTTATTACTAAGTACAACTGTCTCCCTTTCTCTCTCTTTTACAAATAAAAGGATACTAACTACTTTGCTCCTCTGCAGTAGACTCGTGAAGAAGAAGCCAACCTCTGCTCTTTCAACTGACTCGGCTTCCGAAGAAGCCGGTTGATCCTGCAGGCCCTGCAAAGAATGTTAGCAAAGAAAAGCCGATCGAGAAAGCCGAGAAAGCCGTAAGAAAACAAAAGAGAAACTCGAAGAAAAAGCCGTACGAAAAACCATACGAAAAACGAAACAAAGTGAAGAGAAAGGAAAAAAATAAAACCACGAAAAATGAGAAATCAAAGGAATCTAACGCCTCCCCGGCAACGGCGCCATTTTGATAAGTGTCTAAAAATCGAGTTTTGTGGCTTTCTTTTTATTGAAAGAAGGAAGTAAGCAGTCGGTTGTAGCCGAAAGCCGCGAAACGAGAAAAGATTTCGATTCTTAAACCTATCAAACAAATTTATGGTTTTCTTTCGGAAAACCGTTCAGTAATATTTAACCAGGCAAGTGTTCCTGGGTCGAACTCAAGGAGGCAGAATAAATTCCCTAGATTTTCCTATTCGTAATCTTATTTTTTAATTCTTCTCTAAGTCAAAACGCTTCTTTTTATTGATTTTTATTTTTGTTATTTTTTATTTGAGTTATTCTTTTCAAATTTCTATTTAATTTTCAAAAAGGGATATTTTTCAAAAGATTTATTTATTATATAATAGGCGAATAATATATAGGTGATACTATATAATAGAGTGAACGGGGTTCGAGCCGCGAACTCGAACTACACAAGAAAACAAAGCAAAATGAGGCGGCTTTTGATTAAATCAAAACACTTTGAAAACACGTCGAAAAGCCGTGAAAATTTTATACTAAGTAGCTGGGGTAGTTGTGTAACTACTCTCAAGAAATCGTCGAAATCCGAGGTCACAAGAACAAGAAACAGCCCCTACAGCCCAGGGGCATAAGCGCAAGAAAAACTATTAAAAATGTTTGCAAAATGGTCCTGGAGGACTATTCTGAAGAAAAAGTACAAGAACCTTTACATTTAGGTCCCTGCGGAGGGACCTAAATGCAATTATGCAAAAGTCTGGAAGCGGGTTGAAGTCTCTGGAAGTCGGCTGGGCTTAGTATGTAAATTTTCCACCGGTTCGGCTTAAACAGCTGAGATTAGAAGATCCGGACGCGATATGATGGTTCTAGCTCTGACACGTGTCGCAAGACTGTGCGTCGGCTGTTCTTGAAGTTGTTGAACTCCAGTCGACCGAGGCTTCTTCTCTGAATTTTCCCGGCCGTCCGGCGACGTCTTTGGCGCTCCGGCGGGGCCAGAGGGGTGGCTCCTCCACCCCTCGAGCTCGCCCGCGGTAGGGTGACGGCTGAGGGTGCTCCGGTCGGCGGTGGAGTCATGATGAAGATGGTGGTTCCGTACACCTGGAGGTTGATCTGTGCTGATGTCCGACTTTGGAGAAGAAGATCGGCGATGAACGGAGGCTCCAAGTTCGATGCAAATGGCTCGCGATGATCCTGGATCTGCAATGAACACACGTATGTGCTCGATCCGTGTAGAATCGGCCAACAAATGAAAGATTTCAAGCCCCAAAAATGATGAAAAAAACTTAAGTTCCAGCCAAACAACCAGTTGCTTGTGAATGGCGATGGAATGCGATTTGATTTGAATGAGAAATGAATCGAATCGAGAGGTGCTTTTGAAGATGCGTTAAAAGATGGATCATTAACCTATCTAAAAGCGCAATTAGCCACGCTAATCGTGGCACGAAGATCGAGAAACAAAATGACTAAAATGGACGAAAAAGTCTGAGAATGTCAAGGTATATTACCTTGACGAGCTGCTCGACGGTCGACTTTTGGTCCGGAGCTGGACGTGCGATGGCGGTGCTGCAAGGCGGTGCTTGGCCTTGGAACTTCCTCCGTCGACTCCTCTTCCTCACGGGATGCGCCTTGGTGCTGTCACCACCGTGGATTTGCCGGAATAGGGCTTGGAAGGTAGGGGGTCGGTAGTCTGGAGCTGGGAGCTTCAGGCAGTTGGGAAAGTTGTTGGATATGGCGTCTTGGAGCCTATTTATAAGAGAATTGGCGTGGGCTCCAAGTAGAGATGGAGGGTGGCGATGGAGAGGGTAGTTGGAGGAAGAAGATGGACGGGTTAGATAGGTTGGAAGCTTCTGGAGTTGAGCGGGAAAATTGGTGGAAGATGGCCGGTTGAACAACTCCGGCTGAACAGCTTCTTGGAGAAGAAGACTCTAGGTGCTGACACGTGTCAGCACCTGGTTTGTCCAGAGCCTTTAATTACTTATAAAGTAAATCACGTTATTTTAAATAGGTATAAATACAAGAAAGTTAAATAAATTAATTTTCTAAATTATGGTATAAATACTTTTAATAAATAATAAATATTATTTAAAATATAAATATTTTATTAATAAATATGTATTTATAAATAGGTTTTAGATTTTTAATTTAATAAATAATTAAGTAAAAATTAATTTTATATTTTTTTAATTATTAAGGTGTTAAATAAGACTTGTACGAATTTTTATAGATTTTTATGAATTAATTTACATATTCTAATAAATAGGGTTAGTATCTATATAGGTCATTTATACCTAAGTTTTGGGGTTTTTGATTTTATAAAAATAATAAATAGTCTCCAAAAATTATGAAATAATTTACGTAGAAACTATAAGATGATAATATAATTTAGAAAGTATAAAATTAATAAAATGATAAATAATGTGTGTTACATAAAATAAATAGCCCAGAAACCCCTTTGTCTTTTGGTCCCAAAATCGACTTTTTGCAAACGGACTCTGAATTCAATGAAACCACCTTTATTAATTAGATAATATTATTTTATCAACTTTAAAGGTGAGTAGAGTGAAATTGGAGTTCGTATGAGGAAGTTATGATGTTCGGAAGTTGAGATTTTGACAATTTATAGGTTGGATTTCTTAGCATATATACAGGATAATATTTTTAACTTATTTTTATAATTTTATATACATTTTTAGAAATAATTAAGAAAAAGATTTGGTGAAAAATATGTTCATTTGAAATAATTAAAATTCTTTGAAATTTTGTATTTTTTTATAAATAGTGAAAGGTGTATATACATGTGTTAGATTATTTTTCTGTGGTTTTCTATCCTTTTCTCCCCATACTTATTGGTTTGTCGACCAATCCATGCTGACTTGGTCTCGGGGGTTGGGCTATAAATATATCTTACAGCTATATTTATACTTTAAGTCATATTGTATATATATACATATATTCAATCTGCCTTTTTTCTCTCTTTTTCTGGTTCTTTATTTATTTACATGAGTTTAGTGGTTAAAAGTGAATATTTACACATGAGTGGTGTTTTGTTAAAATATGAGAATTAGTGGGTATTTACATGTATTTGTTAAGGGTTTTAAGACAAAATGCGACAGAAAAGTTAATGAATCATGGATTCATCAATAAGTCACTTAGAAACCCAAGGTTTCCATTTCTCTCTCTCTCTCTCTCTCTCTCTCTATATATATATATATATATATATTTCCAAACTTTCACTAATTTATACATAGTCTTACAGACTTCAAATGAATATGCTTTTAACATAAAACATGCACACAAAAATACAAAGAAAAATACAAAAATTTATTCATATAAAAATAAGGTATGGAGTGATTGGGACACATATATGAAAAGTTGTAAACAAATCTTCATAGATCAATATCTTGTCCATATAAACTTAGAATTGACCAAACTCGCCTTTATTCTTGAGTCACTATTGTACTATATACTTGTATATTACACACTTCATAAAATTATATTATCTATTTAATAAAGGTGGTTTTATTAAAAATGAAGTTAATATTTCAAAGTTGATTTTTGAGTCACTATTGTACTATATACTTGTATATTATTTTCATTTTATTCATTCTTAATATTTTTACTTTTGTAGTTTTTTCATATATTTGTAAATGTTATTTAAAATACATTAAAACATAAACATAAAATACAACACCTAATATTTCATAAAAATAAATAAATAAAATATATAAGTGTAATATATTTATAATATACTTATAAATTTTTATTTAAACACATAAATAAAATCATTAAAAAATATGTAAAAATGAATTTAAGTATATTATTAATATATAAATTATTTAAATACAATAATAATATTAAAAATATAAAATAAAAATAAAATATATAAACTATACAAAAATATACCTATAATTAAATACATAAATTTAATTACAAGATATATAAAGTTGTAAAAGTAAATAAAAATCATTAAAAAATAGTACATAAAATAAGGGAAAAAATTATAATTTGAGAAAAAATTAATAAAATTATTTCATCTTTTATTTCTCTTTTTACTTCCATTTGCATCTCTTTTTGTCTTCTAGCACCAGATGTGGACCAATGAGGCACGTGCATTGATGAATCTCCATTTCATCACCTTTATTCTATCATTTTGGCCTCAAAAACCCCAGCAAATGCATGTAAATAGCATCAAATTGTACATAATAGCATTCATGATTCATTGTATTAATTATACATTAAATAAGGTTTTTATGCCAAAATAATAGAATAAAGAGAAGAAAAGAAAAAGGAATAAAATATTGCAAATATTTTATGACCCTAACCCCGAGACCAAGGTCAGCATGGAATTGGTCGATAAGGAATAAAGTAGGGGAGATAAGGGCCAGTGTACAATAAATACCTCATTTATTCATGCATCTATTTATGCATTTTTTACACCTATTTTGTACATAATTATTTATTCATCAAATAAAGAAACTTCGTTCATGAAAGTTGTAGATAATAATGTAAATAAAAATACAAAATTGAGTTTGTGGAAAAATAATACTCAATGTACATTTTATACACAGAATAAAAAGCCAAAATCTCAACTTCACAGACCCATATCTTGCAAATAAAAACTCCAAATCACCCAAACTCACTTTAATTGTATATAGCTTTCTAAGAACTATTTAATAAAATTGGTTTCATAATTTTTGGAGTCCATATGCAAAAGTTAGGTTTTTGGCCCTCATTGTGCAACATGCCTGATTAAAATATTCAATATATTTATTATCCATTATTTTTATACAATTATATTTTTAGAATTTTGTGAATAATGTATATAATACATATACATACTAAAATTAGACTAAAACTAAAAAGGATTAATAAAATAAAATAAGCCTATGCAAGTTAATAGGCAAAAGACCTATGATCAAGTATGTACATAAATAAAAGGGGAAAACAATCTTTAATTATTTTCTTCTTTTATATTTTTATAATATAACTTATTAAAAATGTAACTCCAAAATAAAAATCAAGAAAATACATTAAATAAATTAAGTATACAAAATACATAGGTAAAATACCAAGAAGTATACCTGCATATACATATACCTAATTATTTAAAATGAAAATAAATTCATAAAAATTAAATAAAAATACCCCCATACTCACAAAAATAAATTATAAATTTATAAAATAAACCAATAAAATAATAAAATAAAATAAACAAATTAAAATAAAATATACAAAAATGCATGTAAATACATACATATACACATTATTAAAATAAAACCATAATAAAACACTCCAAAAAAATTCAATAAAAATCATAAATAAATACTACATGACATAATACACATTTTTTATTTTATAAAAAAATAATAAAATCATTTACTAGGTCAAATAAATCAATTTCGAGTAGGGTTTCCTATTTTGTCTTCTTGCGGCCGACGTGGACCAATGGGGCGCCAGCCCTTGTTGACCGCCTGGTCAACTGTCCCATCCGGGACCTAGCGTCTCTGAACCATCTTTTCCCCGGATTTCATCCCTTTTTTACGACCATCTCATCCATCGATTGAGCTCGCTTCCTTAACAAGAAATGATCTCTGATGATCGCTGATACCCGCCGATTACTTGGATCGATTTGATACTCATTGGATTAAGCAATAATCGCCGGTCAATAAGGCTCCAGGCCATTGTCTATAAATAATAAGCTCCACTCCCTTCCTCATTTTGGCCAATTTTAATCCATCCAAAAGCCCTGATTTCGTTCCTGGGACATTCCTCGTGACAGGGGGAGTGCTCCAGCACCTCGAATCGGCCGGAGGAAGGAAGATTTTGACGCGGCGGAGCTCCGGCGTCCGTCCTGCTCCCTAGTGGCCCCCAGGTATAAGAGCTGCCCCTTTATCGCTTTTTAGTTAGATTTTAATGTTAGCTTTTAATTCCAGATGTTAGTTTAGTGTTTAGTTAATCAGTGTAGCTTAGAATCCAAAATTCGAAGTTCGCCGGAGCTCAGCTCCGGCGACTTCTTCACGGTGACCTCGACTGTATACGACCGTCGTTCGCCTCCCATTTCTTTCCCCATCGTTTTCTCCATCGATCGCACACCTTTGTTCAACCCAGGACCTCTGGTCTTGGCGAATCGGAGCTCCACCTCCGCCGTTCATCGGAGCTCCTCCGCCACACCTCATCTTGCGGTATAGCTTCAAAACCCCGGGTCGAGGAGGAAAGCCCTCGCTCCCCCGGTTCTTCTATGCAGGTCAAACGAGGGAAGAAGCCCATCTGGGCTCCAATCGAACCAGGAAGAGGTTCCTGGAGGTCTTGTCCTTCATCGACCTCATCCGAGTCCTTCAGACCTCCAGGAGCCATGGCGAGACCTTCAGAAGATGCGGAAGACCTCCAGCTACGTGTCGAGCACTTCAGATGTGAGGGAGATGCCCGGAGACGCCTACGCTGCACGATCGAAGCTCACCGGGGGTGAGCTTCTTCCCTGTTCTTCCAGGCACCTCCAGCGCCGTCAGATCAGGAGGGTCGGCCCAGATTGAACAAGCACCGTCAGATGAAGCCTTGCATCCACCGTCCGATCAGCGAGGCTGGTCTAATCTCAGCCATCATATGTGAACCGGTATCGGCCGACGGATACGCGACGCGTGGCAAGTGGAAGACGATCAACCATCGGATCAAGCGCCTGTTGGGGGTAAATTTCAGACACCTCCTCCGCCTTTTTGTATTTATCTTTTAATGCTATAAATAAAAATCTCCATTGTAAATAAATTGTAAAATTTACATAAGGCCCCCTGTAGTTTATGTATTTGCATATTGGTCCCTCCGCGCCTCGCGTGCAGTCCCCACGTGAGGCGCGTGATTTTTTCACTTAAACCCCGTCGGATTCTGTTAATTGTGAAATGGTCCAAAAAATAAAAATAAATGTTTATTTTTGTAGTATTATTTTCACTGAAGCCCCTGAGGAATATTTTATTTGCAAATATACCCCTACCAGCTGTGTAATTTTTGTATGCTTTGTCCATTTATTGTATGCCTCATATTAACTTGAAAACTTTTGCAAAAATGGATATAAGCTCCTGTTAACTTGCCCTTACACGCCATATTTTTAGTTTTTAATGTTGTTGCATTTTTGCATTTATTAAAAATAAAAAACATGCATTTTATTCACTGTCTATCTTATAAAATACCAAAAAAATATTAAACCACCTCGAAAAATCCCCAAAAAATACCTATGGTATATTTTGTCCTATTTTAGTGTCAGTCCAAAAATCACTAAAAAAACTCAAAAAAACCTTAAAAATTCAAAAATACCCAAAAACTTCAAAAAAATATAAAAAATTCTAGAAAACCCTAAAAATTGCAAACTCAACTCCTGTAGGTTCTATACTTTATCCTCTTTCTTTTAAAAATAGTGGGGAAAAATTTTGTGGCTGTTTTATATTTTTAATCTCCATTTTATCCCCAGCTAGTAGCTCAATCCCTGTTTTCCCTTATTTTGCTATTTAAAAATACTAAAAATATTTTGAAAAATTCCCAAAAATCACAAAAACAGTAAAAAAATCATGAAAATACAAAAAAGGCTTTATTTCTGAATTTTTAACCATTTTTTTATATTTTTACAAATATTATATCTCCCCTTTATATATATTACCCTATAAAAAAAGAGAAAATGAAAAAAATGCATATCTATATACATATATAGATATATCTATTAATATATGACATTCTAAAAGTAATATATATATATATATTTATTATATCTATATAATGGATATATTATATGCTTTATACCTACCCTCTAGGGATTTATATATATTTACACATTAATATTCTATAAATTATATATATCTATATATCACATAACTATATTATTTAAATTAAAAAAATATAATATAAAAAATAAATAAAAACAAAAATCAAAAAATAAGAAAAAGGTAAAAACCCACAAAAATAGGCTTCACACAAGGATGACTCTATGGTACATGTATATCATAGGCTATTGTATTTTGTATTGCTCTCTGTGGTTTGACCTCTACATACTTAGTCACTGTACATCTTGTGGTAGAGTAATAAATATTAATTCACACTTTTTGGACTTGTTGAATTTATTCTTTTATTGTGGGTTAATGGCTGATCAACATGGCATTTTGTGAGTGGTCGCCTCAGCGACACTATGTATATATATTATGGTGACCCTCGCGAAATGTCAGTTATCAGATGGCGCCGTTGCCGGGGAGCAATGAGCATAGCCTAATTTATTTTGTCATTCTTGTGTAAAAAAATGATTTATCATTTATTTTATGAGCAGCTATTTTTATTATCATTAATCACCATGATCTATTGATTGATTTATTTATTGTGATTATTTTATATCTGCTCTATTTGATGGCTGAGCTATACTAATTCAATCTTTTTGTGACTTTGATGCGAGGGCCCGCCACGCGAGGAAGGCTTCTTAGGAGGCCAAGGCAGCCGAGCTTGGAGGAGGGTGGTCTTCACCTCATGACCACTTGGAGAGAGCATCAAGGAAGCAAGGAGATGGGGATTAGATAGGTTTAGAACACTTAGGATTATTTTTGTAATTTATGGTGAGAGAGAGATAATTTTGGCATGTAATTAAACAGGACTCTACTCTTCACCATGAGGTCCAGTGCCCGGGTAATTGTTCACCTGGGGGCCTTATCGCGGCTTTCCGAGTTTTCATCGCTTTCTTTTCTTTGTTTCCCGAAGTTTTGAGCTTTCCGCCTTTATTTTATTTTGTTTTGTGTGCTTGGATCCCCTAGACATAGGTTGCTTGACTCGGTAGCTAGGTCCAAACATTAATAAGAATGCATGTTCCTATAGTACACTTCGCTTGATCTAGTCAAACTTAAACAAGCCGTTCATTTATCTCTTAGCCATCTGTGCCGTAGCGAGCCCCGCAAAGCGCTTTCTCCTAAACTCAAGTGTGTTGAGAAGAGGAGGGGTGAGCCAAGACCGGACCTTCTTGGGCTAGAGATGAATGAGCGACTTATGGTTCTTCACGCTAATAGCCGCTAATGTTTAGGGTGATTTTGTGCCTTGCATACCGACATGTAGATAGGTTTAAAAATTCTGTTTTGCATACCGCATGGAGAGAGCTGGGATGCACTGTAAGTCTTCTAACTCAGCATGCATCATTCGGTTCAATGGTGAGATTTCCATCATGGAACCACTTGCATGGCTTTTCCGCTATATCCCACTGATTTTGAGCACCTAGGACTTAAATGAAAATCTACAAAAACGTTAGGCGCTGGTATGAAAACAGACTCAAAAAAGTGAAAACCCAAAAAGTTAAAACAAAGAGACTGCTAAATAAACTTTGACCTTAATTAAAATCTGTAATGGACTCTCATTGTACCGGGTTCATAAAGCCCTCATTGTTTTCAGGTACCTTGGAGGGGGACCAAAACCCTACTCCCTTGAGCGAGTGCGACCCTAAGGATTAAAGCCAAAAACCCAGTCTGCAACTGCCTTGTGTATCGCCTGGATTTCCGAAGTAATGGCGCTTCTATCGTACGTAGGCAAGTAGGGCTTGGTCATCAATGATGACTCTCTGTTGTGTAGAGCATCGACCCTGTCCGAAGTATTGAGCATAGGCCACGCCTTCACGGGGGTGTCTGTCTCATTGTCCTGCGTCTGAGTAGGTTCTTGCATGCTCACGGGTGATTCCGTTGCGAGCGAGAACCGAAGTATTGGTTTCACCTATCGGCTTCCTCTCTCTATTTCTTTGGCTGAGTAGGGATCCAGGAAGGGGTACAAGGACTCCAAAAAGTACAGACTACAGGTTACACAAGAGGAGGACAAGTACGGGATACTCTTCTGACAGTACTCTCTCTCCTATAGGGTAGCGTACTAAGGACTTGTTATAAGATATGCCTGAAATCACAACTCTAAAAATGAAAAGATAGTAAATAGCCGAGCTTTTACGGCTTCACATGGCGTGAGTTGGTGAACCCAATTTTGTATTGTTTTTGTATGGATCTAGATTAAGGTTCAAAGATCAAGTCCCGCGCCTTTGCGCACATTTTGTTGTTTCTCCCTTTGACCACCCCGCTCAACCGAGCCTCTCTACTGTTTTACACTCCTTTTATTCCTTGTTGACCACCGTATCTTTCTTCCAACATCCGATTCTCTTGTGCTTCACGAAGTTGATCCATAGATGGTTTTCGTCGGGACCATGCTGACACCTACATCGATTCCATAGACTCAACTCCGCCAATAAGTTTGAGGCGATTCCCGAGAACCCGATCCGGACTTTGCGGATCGATCTCTAGACTCGTCATTTTCTACCTTTCTCTTGGCCACACAATAAACTGGGATCACTTTTGTCCCGCTCTCGCCGTTGTGAATGGAAGTCGATTACAGTCTACATCCTGTTCCATTCACAACATGCTGGGGTTGACCTGAATTCCAGCTTCATCACGGCAGCTGAACACAACCACAAGTGATCTGATTTGGACTATCTCATTATGCAGATAGAAGACATTGCGATCCCTGGAAACTACTCCGGAGTTTATTGCGTCCGATTCAGACCCTGACATGGCTCCAGGAGGAAAGGGCAAGGGTCAGCAGCCACCACTACCAGAGGGACAAGTGCCAGATCAGAATCAAGTCAATGCACAACTACTGGCGTCTATCCAGGCCATCCAGCAGCAGCTGACCGAGCAGGCCCTCACACAGACAGCATTCCAGGATATGTTGAATGACATGATGAACAGAGACGATGGAGGAGGAGGCAGAGGCAGAGGAGGCAGGGGAGGAGGAGGTGGAGGTGGAGGTGGAGGTGGAGGTGGTGATGATAACAATGATGATCCAGAATTTCCACCACCACCCAAGCCGACACTTAAAGAAACATACAATCCGGGATACAGCCAGATGACCAAGTGGATCCTCATCCCACCGGTACACGCTCACTTTGAGCTGAAGCCCCAGTTCATCGCTCTTCTCCCTGCATTCCATGGAAATACCAATGAAGAGCCGTACATCCACCTGTAGCAGTTATCTCGCATTTGCCGTACTACGCACTATCCCATTGTCCCTTTGGACATTATCAAGATGATGGCTTTCCCATTCAGCCTACAGGACAAGGCCCTTTATTGGGTCAACCACTTGGGGAAGGTCGTGACGACCTGGAGGAGCTGAAGTCAGCATTCCTGCATAAATATTACCCTCTAGGTCGGCTCAACCAGATGCGAGCCCGTATCAAGAAGTGAACGGGGTATGGAGCAATGATGCACAACTGACCCGTCCTCCGGGACAACCCCAGGGTCAGCCATTTGCCAATCGGCAATACCACCAACCTTAGGGTGGTCGTTTTGGGCAATCCTCTCAGCCTCACCAACAGTACCAGTAGCCTCCCTAGTTTGCACATCAATGGAGGCAGAACCAACCGTATCAGCAGCCGCAGTACCGCCATCCACAGCCGTTTCATCCGTACGCGGCTGCCCCCTCTCAGCAATACCCGCAGTATCCTCCCCCCTCGTATCAACAGCTTCAACTTCCTGCACCACCCCAGCACCACCAGCAACAACCTCCTCACCCATCCAACCAACAGCAGCGTGGTCTGCATGCTGAACCTTCAGAAGTACCTCCTGTGAACCCCACCATGGATTGTCTGGCCCAGCTTGTCAAAGGGCTAGCGGAAATGACCAAGCGGCTTGATGACCTGACCGCCACCCGAACCACCATCCCGGCTCAGGTCGAAGCCAACCCCAATAATTTCAAGAAGAAAGAGCATGTAGAATGTGATGTCATGTCTGTGTCTGGTAATGATATTACTGTTTATTCTAATATTGTTACTCTCAGGAGCGGTTGGGCCTTGCCTCCGCCTGCTACCAAAAGTGGGGTGAATAAAGAAACAGGTGGATCGTCATCTTCCGCATCAGCCGTGCCAGCCACAGGGGCGGGTGAGGAGGAAGAAGAAGGAGAAGCCAGTCCAGCCGTTGCGCATTTGCAGCAATCCCAGCCAAAAACACAAAAAAATCAGCAAAACCAAAAACGCCATAAAGAAGCTTGTAGCCGAAGAAAAGCCGCGCCAACATTGGAGGAGCCGCCAGCAGCAGCCGATCCCTCACCAGCCGATGGAGCAGACGCTACCCTTTTTGATTGCCCTGCAGCACCAGCATGTCCAGATACAGCTTGTACTCCTTTTTGTAGTTCGGATGTACAACATTCTATGGGCGATGATTTTGATGTAAATAAGAACTCTCATTTTCCTGCCAATGATGTACATATTCCTTTTCCTCATGCAATACAAAAATCCAAAAAAATTGCAAAACGAGAAAAAGGCATTGTCCGATCCAGGTGTTGTGGAAATTTTAGATAAATTGACTATTGAGATTCCCTTGTTGAAGGTCGTGGAATACATGCCAGCTGTGAAGAAAGGATTGAAAGAGGCATGTACTAACATGCGTCGCCCAGTGCAAGAAAACAGACGTCGAGATGTGGAAAAGCATGTTCTCTCCATGACCACTGTTGCAGCTATCAGCAACCTCCCACAGAAAAAGCAAGACATAGGAGTACCTCTGATCAGTTGTGAGATTTTTGATCAGGTCTTCGAGCGTACTCTCCTTGACAGTGGATCTTCCATCAACCTTTTGCCCTCGTCCATAATGCAAGAATTCGGGCTGGGACCGCTCAAGCAGACACACATGATCCTTCAGTTCGCTGATCGATCCGTCAAGCGGCCCCGAGGTCTTTTGGAAGATGTTGTAGTTAAGGTGCAGGAGATACAATTCCCAGCCGATTTTGTAGTCCTTGATATGGACTCACCTGCACCTCTACTCCAGACCCCTGTCATCCTTGGCTGACCATTTCTTCGAACTTCAGGTGCCGTGGTTGATTACGGGTCTGGCAAGATTACTTTCAGTTCGAACACCCAGCAGATCACGATAAACATGAACAGAGAGTCGAATGCCACAACTGATGAGAGCCAGGCAGCGTCCGAAGCAGACTGTGATTTTATTGCAGAGATCAGGGACTCAGTCTTATCATTGGATGATCCATGGACCCAAGAAATACTCATTCTTGAGGAGGACTTGGAAAGCACAGTTAGCTTATGCTCCGACGATTCTTGGGAGACAGATTCTCAGATGCAGACGCATCTACTTGAGCAGTCACTCCAGACCGAACACGATCAGCTTAGCGCAGAACCGTTCGTTACATCACTGGGATCTCAACAAGAGGATGACGATGGTAGCACCTTCACAGAAGTACATCGCACCACCAGCATAGTATCTGAAGTGACAGATAAAGTGGGCAGGTCAAAACCAGAACTCAAGCCACTTCCTGCAGGTCTGAAGTATGCTTTCCTTGCGGGTGGAGAACAAGTGTATCCGGTCATCATCAGCAGCAGGCTGAATTCGGATCAGGAATCTCATCTTCTCGAGGTTCTAGAAAAGAACCGCAAGGCACTTGGTTGGAGTGCATCAGATCTCCGAGGGATAAATCCAGCGTTGTGTTCACACCACATATATCTGGAAGAAGACGCCAAGTCGTCCCGTGAATTCCAAAGAAGGTTGAATCCTAACCTCCGGGACGTTGTCATGAAAGAAATAACAAAATAGTGTGACGGAGGCTTCATCTATCACATCTCCGACTCAAAATGGGTAAGCCCACTGCATGTAGTTCCAAAGAAATCTAGGCTTACCGTGGTTACAAATGATAAAGGAGAGGAAATTTCAACTCGGGTACCAACATCCTGGCGGGTGTGTGTTGACTAGCGCCACCTCAATGCAGCAACCAAGAAGGACCACTTTCCCTTGCCCTTCATTGATCAAGTTTTGGAAAGATTAGCAGGCAAGGAGTTTTTCTGCTTTCTGGATGGGTATTCCCGGTACAACCAAGTGGCGATCGCCCCTGAGGATCAAGAGAAGACTACCTTCACTTGCCCGTTCGGTACCTACGCCTTCAAGAGAATGCCCTTTGGATTATGCAATGCACCTGCAACCTTCCAAAGATGCATGTTAGCAGTCTTCGCCGAGATGGTAGGCAGTTTTCTCGAGGTGTTCATGGACGACTTCTCTGTCTATGGTGATAGTTTCGATTCTTGTCTTGAGCACCTAGACATAGTACTTCAAAAGTGCCGGGAAGTCAATTTAGTGCTTTCATGGAAAAAGAGCCACTTTATGGTCATTGAAGGCATTGTGCTGGGCCACGTCGTTTTCAAACGTGGCATGGAAGTCGACCCAGCAAAGGTGGATGTCATTTCAAATCTCCAGCCACCTCAGTCAGTGAAGAATGTGAGGTCATTCCTGGGGCATGTGGGATTCTATAGGCGATTCATCAAGGATTTCAGCCACATTGCCCGACCTCTGACAGAACTTTTGTGCAAGGAGATTGAGTTCATTGTTGATCAGCCGGTTCTCCTTGCTTTCAACCAGCTGAAGGAGCTTATCACTCAGGCTCCAATCTTACAGCCGTCCGACAGGACTTTTCCCTTTGAGATAATGACCTATGCGTCAGATTTTGCAGTTGGGGCTGTCCTTGGGCAAAGGAAAGAGAAAGTGCCCTATGCCATTCACTATGCCAGCAGAACATTAGATGAAGCACAGAGAAATTATACAGTAACAGAGAAAGAGTTGCTGGCTGTGGTTTTCACCCTTGAGAAGTTCGGATCTTACTTACTTGGATCGAAAGTCATAATTTTCACGGACCACTCTGCTATCCGGTACCTACAACAGAAGAAGGATACCAAGCCAAGATTGATTCGTTGGATCCTTCTCCTCCAGGAATTTGATTTGGAAATTAAGGACAAGCCTGGAGTTCAGAATGTGGTAGCAGGCCATCTCTCTAGAATAGAGCAGCAGGAGCCGCCTCTGAACAATGCACCTATCACATAAACCTTTCCTGACGAATCAATCCTTGCAGTGGATTCTCTTCCTTGGTATGCTGACATAGTCAACTACCTCGCTTCTGAGGTAACACTGTCGGATTGGACAAAGAATCAAAAGAACAAATTTATGTCGACCATCCGCTTCTACCAATGAGAGGATCCTCTTTTATTCAGGGAAGGAGCAGATTGCATTTGGCGCAGGTGCATCCCTCAGGAGGAGCAATCTAGTGTCCTCGAGCATTGTCACTCGCTCGAATCAGGTGGACATCACTCTGGAGATCGTACGACAGCCAAAGTACTTCAGTGTGGCTTCTGGTGGCCCACTTTATTCAAGTATGTAGAATTTGTCAAACGATGTATTGACTGTTAGAGACTGAAAGGTACACTTACTGCCAAAGATTCAATGCCTCTGAAAATCATTCAGATAGCAGACGTGTTCCATGCATGGGGCATTGACTTCATGGGACCTTTCCCTAACAGTCAAGGTTTTGAGCACATCCTTCTTGCCGTCGATTACGTGAGTCGTTGGGTGGAAGCTATCCCTGCTCGAGCCGCCGACAGCCGAACAGTATGCCAGTTCCTGAAGAAGAACATCATTTCGCGGTTCGGGATACCAAAAGTTCTCATATTAGACGGGGGTAGCCACTTCATTAACAAAGATGTCAAGAAGTTAACGAAGGAGTACGGCATCGATCATCGTGTCGCGTCTCCTTACCATCCTCAGACCAATGGCATGGCGGAGCTATCAAACAGAGAAATCAAGACTATCATGCAGAAACTTGTTAGGCCAAACAGAAAGGACTGGTCTCAACTCTTGGACTCGGTCCTATGGGCTTACTGAACCGCCTACAAGTCTTCCTTGGGCATGTCACCCTATCGTCTTGTATATGGAAAGCCGTGCCATCTGCTAGTTGAATTAATTCACAAATCTTTATGGGCAGTTAAAAGTTGCAATTTGGACTCACGGAAAAGTGGTCGGAAAAGAAAGGATGATCTGAACAGACTCTTGGAATTCCAAGACTATGCATACGATAACACATTGATGTACAAGGAGAAGGTGAAACGCTGGCATGACCGGCACATCAGATGAAAGGTCTTTGACGTTGGACAGAAAGTGTGGTTATTTGATGCGAAGTTGCGGATATTCCCGGGCAAATTGAAGAGTAAGTGGACATGGCCATTTCGAGTTTGTGAAGTGCGTGACAATGGAAGTATTGCTATATCAGAATTGTCCCCTGACGCACATCCATTCGTCGTCAACGGTCAACTCCTGAAGCCTTACCTAGAACCAGATGCATTTTTGGCCGTTGTTGACTCCATTCAGCTAGTGCACCACGAAGACATTTCCATAACCGCTGCAGCATCAGAAGATTCAGACGATGTACTCCAAGAACTGTTTATCTGATTTTCTTCTTTTCTTCTTTTCTTCTTTTCCTTTTCTAGCTTCTTTTTGTATCTAAAAGGTGCCGCCCTTGTAGACAGTTTTCTATACTCAGGACGTACTTTATCCTAAGTATAGGGGGGATGTGCATCCCGAGTTTTTCATTTCATTCCGATCCTCTCCATTGTCTCCTCTTCTTGTCTATACTTAGGAGTATCTTACCCTAAGTATAGGGGGAGACAATCTGAGTACGATCTGTGTATTCCCACCCTCGACCCTCCCTACTTTTTGTACAGTCTGCTATACTTAGGATTATTTGATCCTAAGTATAGGGGGGACGGTCAACTTCTCATTCATTCATTTTTCATTCATATATTCTTTCGACTTGTCTATACTCAGTACGAGTTATGTCTTCTCTTTTCTTTTCGATCTATGAGGACATAGCTCAAGCTAAGTATATGGGGGTCGTATATACCATGTATATACTATAAGCCATAACTCATACTGAAAAATAAAACATTAACTCAAAAGCAATAAGTATATCTATAATAATAAAGGATGATTGTGAGCTCCTCAGACTCTTTACTTGTACTGATTATTAAATCAGGAAAAGCGTTTTCCGCAAATTATTCTTTTTGAAAAATCCTGTGAAGATCGCTTGAAAAACAGTGTGTACAAGTATTCAACCTTTGAAAAATCAGTTTTGTGTGAAAATTTTATTTTCTTTGAGTGAAATCAAAATGTGTGAAATCTAGTGTGCAAATGATTGTAAAAAATTTGATTGTCAAAATTGTTTCGAAAAACCTATCTATATTGTGTAAAACCATTGTAAAATCATTTTCAAATACGTGTACATGTTTGCAAAATTATTTTGGACTAGAGTTCTCAAAAATCATTTGAAAAGGATTCTCGAATAAGTCTGAGGAGTCTGCACAAAAATCTCTCATTCGTAAATAAGGAATAATCACAAATACAACTTATAAAAACCATATTGTATAACAAATACAGTTTTTCTTCTTTTGTATATACTGATTAATAAATCAGGCTAGATACCTATACAGTATGATTTGAAAAATAATGTGACCTATTTTGAAAAATTTGTTGTGAAATGTTTTCTACCTGAGTGAAACTGTTTTATTTGCAAAAAACTTTTCTTTGTGTGAAAGAAAGGATTTGAAAAACCTATGCGCAAATGTTTTGAAAAATGTTTGTCCAAACTATTGTGAAAAATGTATATATAGTGTGAAAAATCTTTGCAAAAATAGTTTTCAAATGTGTGTAAATCATTGCAAAAATTATTGTGTACTATAGTTTGCAAAAATTATTTTCAAACTAGATCTGAGAAATAAAAGCATTATTACAATACTTGTAACTGGTAAATAAAACACATAAAATTCTTTCTGGACAACCTAAATAAACTACTTCATTAAAACCTGTAAAGTCTTTATAAAGCCAGACATTTTGTAAATAAAGCAGCCCGCCAGTGTAAATAATCGTATGTACCTTTTTGTATGTGTCAAGTTTTTATTTGCAAAAATTTCTTTGTGTAAAAAGATTCTTTCTTTTAAATTCTTTGTGAAAAATTGCATCATTCATTGTGCATAGCATAAACATACCATTCATATTCTTTTTGAGTGAGCTTGATGATTGAATCAGTCCAATAAAGTCTCAAGTTGGAGCTTGGTTAGACCTTACCGCACCTAACTGCACTGGAACCTTATGGGAACTAGATCTAAGGTACTTCAGGTCTATATAGACTTAATTATTTAAGAAATCAGGGCTGGGTTCAAGTCACCTCAACTGACTAACTAGAACTTTTCGAGACACACAGGACTCTTGCCGACCGTGACCTAACTTGGACACTTGCACCCTTCACTTGGCTCAACTCAGTTGGAGTGGTGAGGGGGTTGGATTTGCCAGTTTGAGACGCACACGGGTGGAAACATTCGTCCTCGTCTAGGGAGGGAAGTGCACCCCAACCTGGTCCAATGGCCATGAGGTCTAAAGACAGGAGATTGTGGGTTGCGATAAAGCTTCAAAAGAGGGATAGTCTACTGGCTCAAGAGGAAAAACTCCTTATGTAAATGCTGCTGTGAATAGTATGTTAAAAAAATGAATGATCAGGCCTGTACAAAAAAATAAAATGCCTGCAAAGTATGTATATATGTTGTAAAGCCAATAAGCAAGCTTGAGCTCGAAAGTCAAATATGTGAGCCTGCAGCTGGATGACTTGACTACACTGGTCTTGCATCCCAGGATAGGTAGCTACACTGGCTACCATCCATTCTTCTCTTCACCCCCTCCTCTTGAGCTGGTTGCCACTTGAACTTAGAAGGGAATACCCTGCTCCTCAAGGAAAGAGCTGTTGGATTGGGGAATCGTTGGGTTGTCATTCTGGAGAAGTCAGTTCCTTTGTCATTAAAGTTGGGGAGAGCCACCATAACTTACACTGTACAAGTCAGCTTCATAGTTATAAGGGTTTGCGTATGATGTAGACCAGTCCTGACCAGGCTATTGAGGTGGGTTGAATCGAGTTCTGTGACTATCGAAGGCTGTTGTATGTTAGAGCTGGTTCCTGACTAGGTTCCACACACATTTACACCCAAGATCTGACAGGAGCTCCAAATTCAGATTTTATAAAGACATGCATTGCACTGAAAGCACCCCTATTCACTCTATCCTTCTTTAATTCTCCTTTTTCTTTTCTTTATTCTTTTTGTACTTATTGCATAAGTGTTTGCTAGGGACTAGCAAAGGCAAGTATAGGGGGTGATGAATCTCCATTTCATCACCTTTATTCTATCATTTTGGCCTAAAAAACCCCAGCAAATGCATGTAAATAGCATCAAATTGTAGATAATAGCATTCATGATTCATTGTATTAATTATACATTAAATAAGGTTTTTAATGCCAAAATTATAGAATAAAGAGAAGAAAAGAAAAAGGAATAAAATATTGCAAATATTTTATGACCCTAACCCCGAGACCAAGGTCAGCATGGAATTGGTCGACAAGGAATAAAGTAGGGGGAGATAAGGGCCAGTGTACAATAAATACCTCATTTATTCATGCATCTATTTATGCATTTTTGACACATATTTTGTACATAATTATTTATTTATCAAATGAAGAAACTTTGTTCATGAAAGTTGTAGATAATAATGTAAATAAAAATACAAAATTGAGTTTGTGTAAAAATAATACTCATTACATTTTATACACAGAATAAAAAGCCAAAATCTCAACTTCACAGACCCATATCTTGCAAATAAAAACTCCAAATCACCCAAACTCACTTTAATTGTATATAACTTTCTAAGAACTATTTAATAAAATTGGTTTCATAATTTTTGGAGTCCATATGCAAAAGTTAGGTTTTTGGCCCTCATTGTGCAGCCTGCCTGATTAAAATATTCAATATATTCATTGTCCATTATTTTTATCCAATTATATTTTTAGAATTTTGTGAATAATGTATATAATACATTTACATACTAAAATTAGACTAAAATTAAAAAGGATTAATAAAATAAAATAAGCCTATGCAAGTTAATAGGCAAAAGACCTATGATCAAGTATGTACATAAATAAAAGGGGAAAACATTCTTTAATTATTTTATTCTTTTATATTTTTATAATATAACTTATTAAAAATGTAAATCCAAAATAAAAATCAAGAAAATACATTAAATAAATTAAGTATACAAAATACATAGGTAAAATACCAAGAAGTATACCTTCATATACATATACCTAATTATTTAAAAATGAAAATAAACTCATAAAAATTAAATAAAATTACCCCCATACTCACAAAAATTAATTATAAATTTATAAAATAAACCAATAAAATAATAAAAGAAAATAAACAAATTAAAATAAAATATACAAAAATACATGTAAATACATACATATACACATTATTAAAATAAAACCATAATAAAACACTCCAAAAAAATTCAATAAAAATCATAAATAAATACTACATGACATAATACACATTTTTTATTTTATAAGAAAAAAATAATAAAATCATTTACTAAGTCAAATAAATCAATTTCGAGTAGGGTTTCCTATTTTGTCTTCTTGCGGCCGACGTGGACCAATGGGGTGCCAGCCCTTGTTGACCGCCTGGTCAACTGTCCCATCTGGGACCTGGCGTCTCTGAACCATCTTTTCCCCGGATTTCATCCCTTTTTTACGGCCATCTCATCCATCGATCGAGCTCGCTTCCTTAACAAGAAATGATCTCTGATGATCGCTGATACCCGCCGATAACTTGGATCAATTTGATACTCATTGGATTAAGCAATAATCGTCGGTCAATAAGGCTCCATGCCATTGTCTATAAATAAGAAGCTCCGCTCCCTTCCTCATTTTGGCCAATTTTAATCCATCCAAAAGCCCTGATTTCGTTCCTGGGACATTCCTCGTGAGAGGGGGAGTGCTCCAGCATCTCGAATCGGCCGGAGGAAGGACGATTTTGACGCGGCGGAGCTCCGGCGTCCGTCCTGCTCCCTGGTGGCTTCCAGGTATAAGAGCTACCCCTTTATCGCTTTTTAGATAGATTTTAATGTTAGCTTTCAATTCCAGTTGTTAGTTTAGTGTTTAGTTAATCAGTGTAGCTTAAAATCCAAATTCGAAGTTCGCCGGAACTCAGCTCCGGCGACTTCTTCACGGTGACCTCGACTGTATTCGACCACCGTTCACCTCCCATTTCTTTCCCCATCATTTTCTCCATCGATCGCACACCTTTGTTCAACCCAGGACCTTTGGTCTTGGCGAATCGGAGCGCCACCTTCGTTATTCACCGGAGCTCCTCTGCCACACCTCATCTTGCTGTATAGCTTCAAAACCCCGGGTTGAGGAGGAAGCCCTCGCTCCCCCGGTTCTTCCTATGCAGGTCAAACATGGGAAGAAGCCCATCTGGGCTCGAATCGAACCAGGAAGAGGTTCCTGGAGGGCTTGTCCTTCATCGACCTCGTCCAAGTCCTTTAGACCTCCAGGAGCCATGGCGAGACCTTCAGAAGATGCGGAAGACCTCCAGCTACCTGTCGAGCACTTCAGATGCAAGGGAGATGCCTGGAGACGCCTACGCCGTACGATCGAAGCTCACCGGGGGCGAGCTTCTTCCCTGTTCTTCCAGGCACCTCCAGCGCCGTCAGATCAGGAGGGTCGACCCAGATTGAACGAGCACCGTCAGATGAAGCCTTGCATCCACCGTCCGATCAACAAGGCTGATCTAATCTCAGCCATCATCTGCGAACCGGTATCGGCCGATGGATACGCGACGCGTGGTAAGTGGAAGACGATCAACCATCGGATCAAGCGCCTGTTGGGGGTAAATTTCAGACACCTCCCCCCCGCCTTTTTGTATTTATCTTTTAATGCTATAAATAAAAATCCCCATTGTAAATAAATTGTAAAATTTACGTAAGGCCCCCTGTAGTTTATGTATTTGCATATTGGTCCCTCCGCGCCTCACGTGTAGTCCCCACGTGAGGCACGTGATTTTTGCACTTAAACCCTGCCGGGTTTTGTTAATTGTGAAATGGTCCCAAAAATAAAAATAAATGTTTATTTTTGTAGCATTATTTGCACTGAAGCCCCTGAGGAATATTTTATTTGCAAATATACCCCAGCCAGGCTGTGTAATTTTTGTATGCTTTGTCCATTTATTGTATGCCCCATATTAACTTGAAAACTTTTGCAAAAATGGATATAAGCTCCTGTTAACGTGCCCTTACACGTCATATTTTTACTTTTTAATTTTGTTGCATTTTTGCATTTATTAAAAATCAAAAACATGCATTTTATTCACTATCTATCTTATAAAATACCAAAAAAAATATTAAACCGCCTCGAAAAATCCCAAAAAATTAGCTATGGTCTATTTTGTCCTATTTTAGTGTCAATCCAAAAATCATTAAAAAAACTCAAAAGGAAAACCTTAAAAAATAAAAAATACCCAAAAACTTCAAAAATAATACAAAAAATTCTAGAAAACCCTAAAAATTGCAAACTCAACTCCTGTAGGTTCTATACTTTATCCTCTTTCTTTTAAAAATAGTTGGGAAAATTTTGTGGCTGTTTTATATTTTTAATCTCCATTTTATCCCTATCCAGTAGCTCAATCCCTGTTTTCCCTTATTTTGCTATTTAAAAATACTAAAAATTATTTGAAAAATGCCCAAAATTCACAAAAACAGTAAAAAATCATGAAAATACCAAAAAGGCTTTATTTCTGAATTTTTGACCATTTTTGTATATTTTTACATATATTATATCTCCCCTTTATATATATATTACCCTATAAAAAAGAGAAAATGAAAAAAAAATGCATATCTATATACATATATAGATATATCTATTAATATATGACATTCTAAAAGTAAAATATATATAAAAAAATATTTATTATAGCTATATAATGGATATATTATATGCTTTATACCTACCCTCTAGGGATATATATATATCTTTATACATTAATATTCTATAAATTATATATATCTATATATTACATAACTATATTATTTAAATTAAAAAATATAATATAAAAAAATAAATAAAAACAAAAATCAAAAAAATAAGAAAAAGATAAAAACCCACAAAAATAGGCTTCACACAAGGATGACTCTACGGTACACGTATATCATAGGCTATTGCTTTTTGTATTGCTCTCTGCGGTTCGACCTCTACATACTTAGTCATTGTACATCTTGTGGTAGAGTAATAAATATTAATTCACACTTTTTGGACTTGTTGAATTTATTCTTTTATTGTGGGTTAATGGCTGATCAACATGGCACTTTGTGAGTGGTCGCCTCAGCGACACTATGTATATATATTATGGTGACCCTCGCGAAATGTCAGTTATCATGCATCAGTTGACCTTCTAGTCAACTATACTTGCGCCTAGGTCTAGCCTTATCACACATTGTTGACCTCTTGTTCTCCATTTTTCCCTACCAAATTAATTTACCATTTGGGTTCAATGCCTTCACAAAATCTATCCCTTGATCCTTGAACTTTCATGCCACGATCTTTTCTAAGTCAAAGAGCATCGACGCACCCATAAACCCTAACCGAAGTCACCTCCCTATTTAGTTTCAGCTCTGACCTCCATTGGACATCGGTCCATTTTGACCCATCTCCATCCCCTTTTCTCTTCATCTGGAGCATCCCTAGAGACAATCGGTGCATCTCCTAGGACTTAGGTGTAGAGAAGGAGGCACAGGAACGTCATCCGAAGCTCACCAGACCTTCTTAGGCAAACCTTTTCTGCTCCCTAGTTTCTAAGTTTGAGATAGTATTTCTTTAGTATTTTAAGGTAAATTTTGTTTCCTCAAACTTATTGTAGTATTCTATTTTAGAATTCGATCTGTAGAGTAGCTTAATTTTAGATTTTTAGATCGTTGAAGCCTTAAGCTCCATCTCAAATTCCTTGTATTCTGATCGTAATTGACCCACATTCTCCATGTTTTACCCATGTTCCCCCTCGATTAAGTAAGAATTGGTATCCAATGAGATCTCATCTACCATTGTCGCTGGAGCTCATCCATCTTGTTCATCCACCATGCTTTTAGCTTCATCTTTGGGCCGAGGATCATTGCCTCGAGCCAGAGAACATTTTTGTGTAGGTCTTGGACATCCACATGACTTCTGGAGATGAGTCAAAGATCCAAATAGAGCTCCACCATACTAGAGGTAGAGGACCACTTCACCGAGCTCTAGACCATTTCGTGGCATTCTACAAGTGCGAAGGAGCTACGACTCTATTTTGAGCCTACCGTGAGCCCCCAGGTGGTTGAACGACAGAGTTACAATCGATCAAAGGAGGCTAAGATTATACTTCTTCCTTGTTCTTCTAACAAAGCAACAATCGTTTGATCGCATGGAAGCTCCAGTTTTGATCGCGATTGTCGGATCGGCTCATGTGCAAGTCATTCGACGAAGATTCCTTTCTGATCTACGCCACCCATTGTTATTGGAGTATTGAGTGACCAAAGCATGCCATGTGTATAAGTTACTTCCCATACATAGTTGAATAGCACACACTTTTTGGTAATTTGCATATCTAGTCCCCCCACATTTTTGTATTTAATATTTAGCATTTAATATTTCATTTGTAATTCAAATATGTCTGTAATACCTTTATCAAGATACCCAAGCTTCATTTATTTGCATTTCAGTCAAGTCCATGTCATCTCGCGTACCTGCATGCATGAGGGGAATGGATATTTTGCATGGACACCCTCTAAGTTTTGTTATTATTTGTTCCTTATTTTTGAAATACAAGTGTTATAGTTTTGTTTAAATTACATGTATTCCCATAAAAGTAAATTTTATTGCATAATTGCCTCTGTTAGTTTTTGTTAGTACAGGGGTGAATTGTGCTTGGGACCATGGAACCTGCTTATTTGTTACTTTTGAGCACTCTAACTTTCAGGATATTACATTCAAGTTCCTAGTAGTACTTAAATTTTATTTTGTGTTTTCTAATTATTAAAAATAACATGTGTGCTCTCTTATATATTTTTTTCTCAAGGCATTTTAAATTATTTTCTGTTTTCTAAAAATTTAAGATAGTCTTTTTATTCCCTATTTAACTTTAAAAAAACAAAAAATATCAAATCCTCTCCAAAAACTCTATAAAAATTATTAATAGTATATTAGTAAATATTTTACCAACATGCCAAAAATTACAAAAAAATCAAAAGAAATCCTTAAAAAATGCAAAACTCTAAAAACATTAAAAAATCAATAAAAATATCAAAAAAATCTAAAAATACTCTTTTATGTCACTTATTTTTCTTTGTTATATATATATATCGAATATTAAAAATAGTTTTGAGAATTTTGGGATCTCTTATCTATTTCTAAATCTCAAAACAATTCAGCTTATGTAATATTCCACTATTTTACAACTTTAATCCATTTAAAACTCCATAAAAATTAGAAAAAATAGTATAAATCATGGGAAAAATATAAAAATCATAAATACCTTGTGTTGAGAATCTTGAGTTCAATTAATTATAAAAACATTCAAAAAAGACTTGATTTTCTTTATTACTTATTATATTTACATTACTTTATATTACACTATATTAGTATACATTACTATTCCATTTTGTACCCTTATTAAAAAAAATTAAAAATTTTGGAGAAGCCTATTACATTTTGCGATTGAAGTTGTTCAAAGATAGAGAAAAAGGGGACTTTGAGATTATCACATCATTGATACATTAAGAAGATCTTGGAATAATTCCATATGCAAAATTTTAAGAATGGATTCCTCCC
The DNA here is from genome assembly GCA_037367405.1 of Ottelia alismoides. Classification (NCBI taxonomy): domain Eukaryota; kingdom Viridiplantae; phylum Streptophyta; class Magnoliopsida; order Alismatales; family Hydrocharitaceae; genus Ottelia; species Ottelia alismoides. The sequence continues at coordinate 728,644 of JAZKJV010007116.1, forward strand.
CTTAATACATGGTATTCACCTATCTAAAGAGATAGCTCCTCAAAGTGTTGAGGATAAGAAGGCCATAGCCGGTTGCCCTTGCACATCAGTTGTAGGAAGTTCAATGCATGTCATGATGTACACAAGGCTAGATATATGCCATGTAGTGGGAGTTGTAAGCCCATACCAGTCCTGATATGGAGAACAGGACTGGAAATGTAGTAAAGAGCATCTTTAAGTGTCTAAGATGGACGCAAGATTACATCTTTGTCTATGGATATGGTAATATCTATTTCTAAGGATATACAGATTCAAAATTCCAATCTGATAATGATGATTGCAAGTCAACTTCATGGTTTGTATTCGCGTTGAACGATGGTGTGGTGAGCTAGAGAAGCACGAAGCAGGACATTATGACTGATTAAACTACAAAATCTGAGTATACTCTGATGCTCCCATCTCGTAACTCTACGATAAAGCATGAGACATAACTTAGGTGAAGGAACCCAGGTGGCATAAAATAAGGAAACATGTGTAAAGGAAATATGATATCATTCGGGAGATTCAAAAGCATGGTGAAATTATCATCACCAAAGTAGCCTTTGCCATTAATGTTGTTCATCCCCGAAGGCATCTAGGGGGCAAGGGTGGCATGAGAGATGAGCTACCCAAAATAGAGGTGGAGGTGAAGAATTTATAGGGTGTCTCCAAGGTCTAGAAAGATCGAAGGCGAGGGTGAAACCCTAGGAGGATCCAGCTCTACATAGGGATCTACAAGGATCATAGATCTTAGGAGCGGAATCAAGCACAAAAATCAAGGCATAAGATGTCTAGACATGATCTGGAGAATGGCAAGAAATCCGATTCGGTGATTAGAACTCGGGTCGGGTCTAGAAGAGGGGAGGTTGACCCGGGTCCGTTGACCTGGGTCAACAAAATCGGGTTGACCAATCAAAATATCAGATTTTAAAAAACAAAGAATAATGAATATAAAATAATAGATGAATTTAAAAAAAAATAAAATGAAAATTATTTATTATAAATACAATATACATATATATTTTATTCTTTTTTATATTACTATTTTTACACAGATATACTTTTTATTTTATTTAATTACTACATAATTTAAGGAGCTTGATTTTTTTTGATTTTTACAAATTAAATAAAAGTATTAAATAAATAGGTATTACATACAATATACACATGTGTGTCTTTTGTACAATGAACTTTTGAATTTTTTTATTTTATTTTGTATTTTCTAATTTTTATTTTATTTTTATTTTATTTCTAGGAGTATGTGTAAGTAATTAAAAGATAATATGCATAAATTATGAATTAAAATAATTAAATATAATTATTTACAAGTATAAGAACTAAGTAACTATATAATGCACCCAAAAAGTCAATTTTTACCTCACAACTCTAAAATAAATGAAACACCTCATTTGAAAGATAATTTAATTTATAGTTCAATAAATGGTAATTTTGGAAGAATTTTAGTTCATATAGAGCCGGAATTGATCTTTTATGTTCCTATTGTGTGGTTTTTTTATGATTAGTACTATTTGTAGAGTAATTTACAAAAAAAGTCCATGAACTATGCATCTGATTTCAATATCGTATCTGAAATTTAAATAGTAACAATGTGGTACTTGAACTTTCAAATTTGTCTTAATGTGGTCCATGACTATTGAAATTTAAGGTTAAAGTGGCGAAATAATCAACTAAATTTCTATGGCGAAGGACCACATTAAGACAAATTTGAAAGTTTAGTTTCCACATGGTTACTTTTTGAAGTTCAGGTATGATATTGAAATTAGGTGTATAGTTTATATACCATGATCATCAAATCATGTTTCAATTATTTTTTATTTATAAAATATTTTTATTTATAAGTTTTATTAAGAAAATAATTTATTTTGAACTCTTTTTATTGATGAATAAAATAGAAGAAGTGATATGTACAAAGAATGCATGGTGATGAATATACAAGGACCATATCTTCCCCAACTTTATTCCTTGTCGATCATGTCAATAATTGACTGTCTCTCGAAGTTTGAGTCAGTCTCTACTTATTAAATAATTACATCCTTCTTCTCTTTTTTTCTTTTTATTCTTTTAGTTTTGAAAAAAAGGTATTAATTATTCATTGTTAAATAGTATGTATAACGGTAATTTATTGGATATACACATATTTACAGGTTTTTTTGCTAAAAGATATGATTAAAATAAAAGAATAAAGAATAAGAATCATATATCCGTCACTCTTCCTATGTTTTTAACATTTAATTTTCCCTCGCCGCAAAGCATGGGTATGCAACCTAGTGGTGTAATTATATAGTGAAACTCGCATCCACTTAGGTGTGGATTGGAAAGCCCAGTGCATAACAACGTATACATTCAATTTATGAAATTGAGGAATTTTAATGAACCGCTAATGCCAGTACAAATTCTAATTAAAAACCATAGCCGGACTGCGCAACAGATACTAGGAAATTATTTTTACAGCATTGTAAGTTCGTAGATATTTTAATACAGTTTATTTTTTCAATTTAATAATAATGTAACAATCTTCAGTTATGTAAGTTCATATAGAGGAGAACTTATACTATTATTAGTTATAACAAAGTTTGGAAAAAAATTAGGCAAGAAATGAATGCAGTGCGCATCTAAATTGTGTAGTTGTTGCCATAGATATTGATCATTGAAGGCTTCAATTAATATCTTTTGGAGAATAATGTTATGATTATATTCCCTTCCAGAAGGGCAAAATAAGAAATCATAAATATTTTTTCAGCCCTATCTTCTGGAGGTTGCAAATTTCACCGGAGAACACCAAGATATATAAGAATTCCACTTGTATTATAAAACCAAATATAAATTACATCAGATAACTAATAAGGTGTGGGGGGCATACATGTTACTTGATAATCTCCAAATTGAACAGTCCCAAAATGTCTACTCACATAAGACTATGTAGATGCATCATTCCAACATATATATGGACTGTGTCGAAACTCCATTTGAAATTTGTCTTTTAGTTGACCATTTGAAAATTGTTTAGATGATATCAAAATTCTCTACTCCCTACGTAATAATTTTGGTCAGAACTGAAGATTGTTATCATCTTTTTTTGCATCTGCGTCGTATCTGTCACCGGTAGTGAACGTGATGCCAATCGGATCACTCGGTTACCATCACAGGCTACGATGGGGTTCCAGCATTATGTTAACTGTGTCGACTTGAATGACGAGAACGAAATCAATCTCTTTTACTGATTCATTGAAGCTGCCGAAGATTCCATTGACAGTCGGAGGCTGAACTTTGTTGTTTTCAACAGCATGGAGCGCATGTTCGACATCTTTGTTTTGAAAGTACATGTTGACAAAATCCTCGTAGCAAAGGTGGTACGTTGTATAGTCAAGCTCCTTCAAACAAATACGACCACGATTCAGGATAGTGGCTATACGATAGTAGAAGAAACGATATCCCTATCTTTTATACGATAGTACTTACAAAGTTCTCCCGGCAACTGGAGGGTGGCACATAATTTAAATTACTAATCAACTTAAAAAAGTATGCTGCCTTTGAGAGGCAGAAAAGGAAAAAAAGAGTGCTGAGTTTATATAACAGCTACAATAATGTTTGTCATTTAAAATTGCACTAACATGATTAGGTTAGAAACGACGTCCTCTTATCAAGATTTCACAACATATGAATTTAAATTTTTCGTAATCTATAGAAAATATGGAAAGAATAATTACTGACATAGCTCTCTCCAAAAATGTAAATCTTGCTTGACCTACACTCCGAAAATCTTCCGAACCAATTGAGAACGAACTTGTATGAATTTCTTGCTGTGGAGAAAAAAACACACAACCATTAAGATTAGCTTACACGATAAGTGTATATAAGTGTCCGACTGATTAGAAAATTAAGTCTAATCAAAAGAAAATCGACGAGATCGTTATTGTGAACATAAGACATGTTCGAATACGAGAAGCCCAAACTAGCAAGGGTCTCCAAATAAAGCAGATTTGCAAAATTAGGATATCTCAATGAAATTGGCCAGAAATAAAGCATAGAATAGTATAGGGTCTTGAAGCCTTACATGTATTCAAAGAATTAATGTTGCCGTGCAATATGAAATCAGGCCCTCGTATCTGAAAAGGGCTGATTTGTTCAACTTGTCCAAATCCAATTGACGATGCTAAACCCTAGAAAGAATCATATCGACCAAAGGAGTCGCGAGGATGTTGGAGATACAAGGATTATCGGGTCCGAATCCTGAGGCCAAAGGAGAATGGAGTCGGGCTGGGAAATTTCGAGAAGGAGCTCCAACGAACAGGATCCGGGTTTGACCTAGGAAGAAGGCATCGTTGACCAACGGTCAACAATCCAGCCAGCCAATCAGAAAATCAAAATTTACAAAATACTTACAAATTCAATAAAAATTAATAAATGATTATAGATCAAAAAGTGTATAACATGGAAAATGTTTATTATTTTTTAAACTATTTTCCTGTAATTTTTATATATTTTTTTGAAAAATAAATTAATCTATATACTATGCAGTGTATTATATACAAGTCTATTGTACCTATGTATGTTGTATAATTATTTTTATTTTTTTTTACATAATTACCTCAATTTATATTCTATTTATTTATAACATAATTTTTGGAGTACAAAATAATTTTTATTTTATGTTATTATTTATTTATATGTATGTAATAAATAGAGAAGAAAGTATTTATACATGTATTTTGTACAAGGGAGCGAGGATTTTATTTTTAGTTTTATTTTATTTTTCTGCTTTTTGTTCTAGGCCCTATCTCTCTCTACTTGTTTTATTTGGCGATCAGGCCAATGCTTGGCCTTTTCTTGGGGTTTGGGTCACTCTGTATTTATTCTAAATACCTCCTTCCTTTTTCTTCTCCTTTATTCTTTTATTTTTGCACAAATACATGCTAATTATGTATACTTAATACATGCATGTTAAATACTAACTTATTGTATTTATATCTATTTATATGATGCTTTGCCAAGATAATTAGCTAAAATAAAAGAGTAAAGAGTGATGATCAGGGATTCATGATCCCCCTATACTTTACCTTTGCTAGTCCCTTAGCAAACACTTGTTTGAAAAAGAAGTAAAAAGAGAAAGAAAAGAAAAGGAAAGAGAATCGAGGTTGATTATTAAACTTGTCTTCATTAAATTGGAGTATAGAGACCTTTGGATTATTAGTTTGTCGTAACCTTATTTAGACCTAGGTTTAAGACTCAACAACCTTGAAGCTCCACTAATATATGGTTAAGACTCCTCGATATTCCAAATCAGATTAAGTCTATATAAAGAAATTCTAATGACCATGAATCTTTTATTGTACTGTGTAAGTGATAGGTAACTCCCCACCTTAGAAATGGCAAAGTAATAGCCTCCCTCAAAAAGGTATCTCTAATGCCCTAGTCTGACAACTCTTTCCTCGAAGAGCGGGGTATTCCCTTCTAAGTTCAAGTTCAACCGGCTCAAGAGAGGGGAAAGAAGAGAATGGACCATGGCCAGTGTAGCCATGTATCCTTGGGAGACCAACCAGTGCAGCTAAGTCTCCCGCTCCAAGCTTCATGAGATGAGAATGGGTAACATAAGCTTTGCTTTATTTGGTTGTATACACTCAAGCAGGTGTTTCATTTTCTATCAGATCCACCACTTTTTTGGAATTTTTCTTTCTTTTGCATCTATTTTTTTATGTGAATATGTACAAACTTTCTACATGGTGCATCATATATACAATAGGACTTTTTCCTCTTGAGCTAGTAGACTATCCCTCTTTTGAAGCATTATTGCAACCCACAACTCCTGTGTTTAGACCTCAACACCGCCAAATCAAGTTGAGGTGCACTTCCTTCCCTAAAAGAAGACGAGAGGTTCCTCCTAGAAGTACTACCCTCGTATGCTACCCCAAGCCAAAAGAAACTGCCTCCTCACCACCTCATCCGTAGAGAGCTATGTGTAAGGTGCTGGTGCAAGTAAAGCCATTGTCTGTGAGAGTCATGTGTGCATTGTTAAATATTCTACTTGAGCTCATTAAATTGACATGTGATCATAGCCTAGTGTACTCAAAGAATTAAGTCACTAATGGACCTGAAAAGTTTCAACCCTAAGTCCTATAAGATTCCTCTTAGAATTAAGTGGATTAGGGTCTTAACCAAGCTCCATTTTCCAATTTAACTCCAGGAAAGTATAAATGTCAACTATGATTCAGAAAAATGTACAAGTAAAAAGATTTTTATGCAAAATTTTTGAAAATGTACAAAATTTTTGAAAAATGTTTGAATGTATGCATGGATGCAGAAGTTTTGCAAACTATTTACAAATATTTTCGCTAGGGTTTGTGCAAACTTTTCTTTTTCAAATATTTTACAAAAATTATGTACTATATACATTGTTTTGATACCAAAATATTTACAAACTTTTTACAAATAAAATATTTTTACAAATATTTGTACAAATATAATTTTTATAAAATATCTATGTTTGTGCAAGAAATAATTTTATGTACAAGAAAAAAATTAAATATTTTTAAGATTTTTAATAAAGGATTTTAGCCATTTTACTTATTAATACGCTCACACAAAGTATAAGTTATGTCTAAAGTATATATGTAATATATACTACACCCCCTATACTTAGCTTGAACGATGTTCTCAGAGTGAACAAAGAGCGATGAAAAAGAAGACATAACTCGTGCTTAGTATGGAGAAGTGAAAAGGAATTCTATACTACAACGACGAATCAAAGAATAGAATGAGGAGGGCTTGATTTTTCCCTCATACTTGGGATCAAATAATCCTAAGTATAGCAGATTGTACATAAAGGGAAAATTGAGTAAAAGAATGTACAAGGTCTACCTCCCCTATACTTAGGGTAAAATATCCCTAAGTATAGGAAAACAACATAGGTAAAAGGAATCAAAAGAATAATTAAGAGTCTGGCATCCCCCTATACTAAGAGTAAGGTACACCCTAAGCATAGCATAATCTCAACCTGCAGATGGGGTGTTAGACTAAAGAATGAGATGATATGGACATCAGGATCTATACAAGATGAAAGACAGTGATAATAAGGCATGAGATGCAACTGATGTGAGTTAAATACCACATCTCATGCAAAATGACTCGGGGTGACATCGATGGTCAACGGCTCATGATCTAGATATAGCTTGAGTCGCTGACCGTTAACACAAAAGGTGGACTCAGATGACATCTCAGATATATTGATACTCCCACTGTCAAGCACCTTTTGGACCAGGTATGGTCCCTTCCACTTACATTGCAACTTCCCTGAAAATAATCTAAGATTGGCGTCAAACAACCATACTTTCTGATCTGGCTCAAACTGCTTATGGATGATATGAGAATCATGCCATATCTTTACTCGTTCCTTATAATGTAGGTTGTTTGAAAAGGTTGTATCTCTAAGCTCTTCCAAGGCTGTCAATTCTGCCTTCCTTTGATCACCTATACTCACTAGATCCAATAATATATCAGTGACAACCCAAAGTGACTTATGCCTAATCTTGACAGGTAAATGGTAGGGATGCCATAAACGAAACGAAAGGGAGATGTACCCAAAGGAGTCATGAAGGAAGTCCGATATGCCCACAAGACCGAGTCCAACAGTTGTGACCAATCCTTTCGGTTTGGACGAACTACCTTCTGCGATATCGTCTTGATCTCGCTATTCGGTACTTCAGCAAGACCATTGGTCTGAGGATGATATGGAGTGGCAACTCTATGGTCTATGTTGAACTCGTTAGAAAGGGCTTTTACCTTATCATTGATAAAATGAGACCCCCGTCAGATATCAATACTCTAGGTACCCCGAACTGTGAAATGACATTCTTCCTCAAAAATTTGCAAATAGTATTGGCATCTACGGTTCAGGCGGGAATGGTCGCAACCCAATGGCTCACATAGTCAACAGGAAACATAATGTACTCGAATCTCTAACTCTTAATGGATCCATGAAATTGATGCCCCATGCGTCAAAAACCTCACAGAAGTGAATGGGCTGAATCAACATCATATCACGCTGTCGACACGTGCTCATCCTCTGAAAGTCAGTACACCTCTTCACAAATTCATCAGAATCCTTGAAGAGAGTAGGCCACCATAGGCTGGATTGAAGCACTTTTTATGTTGTTCTCCTCCCAGAGTGATGTCCTCATGCCTCAAGCTTGTGGCAGTATGTGAGGATGCTATGGTGCTCCTTCTGAAGAAGGCATCGATGCCAGACGCTATCCCCTTCTTCATGATAAAGGATGGGATCCTTCCAATAGTAAGACTTCGCCTTCGCAAGGAAGGTCTCAAGTCGTTGTCTGGGCCAACCTTGTGGAACTTTCTTGGCAACAAGATAGTTCACGATGTCGACGTACCACGGGAGCAAGGTGATAGCAAGGATCGCCTCATCTGGGAAGGTATCAGAAATGGGATCAGCCTGCTCAGATTCCTCAAGATTCTCTAATCGGGAGAGATTATCCGCCACCACATTCTTGGCTCCAGGTTTATCCTTAATCTCAATATCAAACTCCTGGAGTAGAAGGATCCATCTAGTCAGTCTCGCTTTGGCACCATTCTTAGCCATGAGGTACCTGATGGCGATATGATATGTATGGATAGTTACTTTGGATTCAATAATGTATAATCTGAATTTGTCCAACGCAAAAACTACAGCTAGCAACTCTTTCTCAGTGATAGTGTAGTTCCGTTGAGCGTCATCGAATGTACGACTAGCATAGTGAATGGCAAAATGTACTCCCTCTCTCCTCTATCCTAGCATGGCCCCTATGGTAAAATCGGAGGCATCCATCATGATCTCAAATGGGAGAAACCAATCAGGCAACTGAAGGACAAGAGCCTCAACAACTAGACTTTTAAGAGTCTCAAATGATGTAAGACACTTATCATCTACAATGAACTTAGTGTCTTTTGTCAGCAAATCAGTCAAAGATCGGGCAGTTCTGCTGAAATCATGAATGAATCATCGGTAGAAACCGACATGCCCCGAAAAAGATCGTACTGTCATAGGTTGGATGGTGGATTGAGTTTCCAGATAATGTCTACCTTGGCCGCATCAACCTCCATGCCCCTGTTGGAAATGATATGACCAAGCATTGTCCCTTGAGTCACCATGAAGTGACTCTTCTCCCAAGATAAAACAAGATGAACTTCTATGCAACGCTGAACGACGCAGTCTAGGCAGTCAAGACAAGCATCAAACCCATCACCATAGACAGAAAATTCATCCATAAAGACCTCTAAACAATCATCTACCATGTCTGAGAAAATGGACAAAAAGCACCTTTGGAATGTCGTCGGGGCATTACATAAACTAAAGCTCATCCGTCTGAAAGCATAAGTCACAAACAGATAGGTGAATGTCGTCTTATACTGGTATTCAGGTACAATGGCCATCTGGTTGTAGCTGGAGTACCCATCAAGAAAGCAGTAATGACTCTTCCTAACTAGCCTCTCTATGGTCTGATTAAAAAAAGACAATGGGAAGTGATCCTTCTTGGTGGCCTGATTCAATCGTCTGTAGTCCATACAGATCCTCCAAGAAGTGGGTACCCGGGTAGCTATCTCCTCTCCAGACTCGCTCACGATTGTAGTGATGCATGTTTTATTGGGCACCTCATGTAATGGACTAACCCACTTGGAGTCGGAGATGGGGTAGATAAAATCGGATCTCCACCATTTCAAAATTTCCTTCATGACAACCTCCCGAAGATTCAGGTTCAGCCATTGCCGGAACTCATGCGGGGGCTTGATGTCCTCTTTGAGATAGATATGGTGGGAGCACAGGGCTAGACTTATACCCTAGAGATCAGCTACACTCCCTCTTATTGTCTTGCGGTTTTTTTCAAGAACCTCCATCAAATGAGATTCTTGCTCTCCAGTCAAATCTGCTCAGATAATGATTGGGTGCATCTCAAACTCGCCCGCAAGGAACCTATACTTCAATGACTACAGTAAAGGCTTCAATTCTGGACAATTGGGAGCTGGCAAATCTGGCTTCTGAAATGTTTGAGTGAATGCAACCAAATCTGTGTGGGAGAACTCTCGTTGATCATGAAAATCTGGTGTAGATTGTCCTGCTGGTGTATCTGTAATCTGTGTTGGCTCAATCTCCACCCTAGCTGCTAGCTCTGTTGAAATCAGACAAGGTAACAACTAATCAAATTCGACTCAATCTATATCTGACTTCGAGGGATCTGAATCTGAATCACAAAAAATATATTCTGCCTCGCTGTCTTGAACACTGTCTTCTACCTCGAATGTGTCCTCCGCCAAGAGTGTGCTCTCCAATCTCTCCACTGCTGAAATGGGTGAGTCTGCAGTATCTGAAGGTCAAAGAAGAGCTCGTGAAACGGGGTCGAACCAAGCGGCTTCATCATCAATGATCACAAAGTCGCACTCCTAGTGGACGTCTCGCTCTACCTCTGTCATCTGCTCTGAATCGTTGTGCTACTATGAGCAGGCTGAATCTCATGCTCTAGTTTTGTCGATCATCTCTATTTGTATACTTTCTCCCTTGATGTGAAAGTATACCTTCCCACTATCAGGGTCGGATACTGCCTTGGATGTGGCCAAGAATAGACGTCTTAGAATGGTGGGGGTATTGGTCACAGACTCATGGATCTCAACGTCCAACACAATGAAGCCCACGGGGAAATTCAGGCCTTGAATTGCTACGACCACATACTTCAAAAACCCCTTCAGCCTCTTGATAGATCTATCAGCAGACTGAAGGATTGTCCTACTCTGTCAAAGAGGGCCAAACTCGAATCGGTCGAGTAAGGCGGTCGGAAGGTGGTTGATGGAAGAGTCACTGTCTAATAGAGTCCGATCAAATCTCTGCTCATGAATATGACATCTGACATAGGGAGCTCCTACATCTGATCTCTTGGCTGGCAGATAGTTCTAGATGGCGAAGCAGGTGGCACAAGTGAGCATATGGATCTCTATATTATGGTTCCTCTTCTTCCTTCGGATGGTGGTATTCTCTCTCAGGTTCTTCTCGAAGAGGGGGATGTGCTCAAGTGCATCCTGTAGAGTAAGCTGAATGTGAAATCTATCGATCATCTGTTGGTCGAACTCTAACTGCTGTGATTTTTTTGGATTTTCTTTTTTATTCCCCTTAGCCAAGCGGAGTGCTTGAGGGAAGGGGATGGTTGGGCCCTCCATAGATAAAGGGCTAGGAATGGGTCCCTACTATTGAGAAGAAATGGAATCCATACAAGTATCACCATGCATCACATATGGACTCGAAAATGACGAACCCTTTCCTTTATTAATTTTTTGGTATTTTCTGTAGAGTCCCGTGGTACAAAAACTAGAGTAAATTCAATTAGAATAGAAAGGGTGGCCTCAGTACCCCCCACAGCATCACAAACCATGACATTAACACCACACTCTAGCACAACATCGGGATCTCTGGTGGCATCAGTACCATCGTATGCATCTAGGGACGTGACAGCCTCAGTACCATTGGCTGGATCAACATCCTTGGTGGCATCGGCACCACCGTCATCATCATCATGAGCGACATCAACATCACTATCCTCCTCGTCTGGCACTCCTGCGTCCTCGTGGTATCATCGCTCATACGAGGCGCTGCCGGATGGCATCCCACCGCTCCTATGTGTAACAAAGTCAACATCAAATGTATAGGAAGTAATATCATTTAATAAGTCACTAGGAGTGGTAACCTCTGTGAACTATACCTGCTAAGATTTTCTTTTTAGGTTATTCAGGTTTGGCTCAATCTGAGTGGGTATGACAGCCTTTCCTTTGATAATCTCCCTCGTCTCCTAGCGAAACTCGTCCATCTCCCGCCTGAATGTGGCCTACTGATCAGAGAGAAGGCGGGCTAGATCGTCGAGTGCTGGGTTTCATAGGCTGGCCCATGAGAATTGGGTGGGTTGCCTCTCTAAAAGTGAGGTTTTGTTGCTAGGAAGGATGAGGGGAAAAGTGAGAGTACTGATGAGGATGTTGCTGGTGCTGCTTCCACGGTTGTCCCTGTTGGTAGGGATGAGAACCCGGTCAGTATTGCTGTTGCTATGGCTGGTGTGGGTACTGGGCCGCTGGTGAGGCTGGTTGTACTGTCCACCTTGAGCTAGAGGTTGCGGCTGGGATGAGGCACCTCTGGTTGACCACCTAAATCCGAGATGATCTCGACAGATCCTGAGCTATTGTCTATTGTACCAAATCCCGTTGACTTCCAGGGGCTAATCATGCTAGTACACCATGATTTGAGTGTCTTGAGATGGTGGTGGCTGAAGGTATTGGTGTTGCGGATGCTGGAATGACTCTTCCTAGATATGGTGAACCTGTCTGTTCTGGGTGGAGTGATGGGTCGAGATGCTGCTGCTAGGGTCAGCCTGTGACCTGAGACGGGGCTGAGAAGCTATTTGTGCCTCCTAGAGACACATGATCTGGGTCTTCAGGTTACTCAGTGTCTGCCAACTGATCGATCTACGTCATGCCTAGCATTGCTTCTTCCAGATGATCTCGATGCGATCCGGCTTCTCATTGATGATGCCCATATCAACGATCGACGACTCTACCTATGCTACGGCTGCTAAAGATGTGGACATACCTGCATCGACTAGTGATATCCTCTGATATGATACGGTATGGGGTGAGGGCTTCCTCTGAGTGTATAAACGGGTCTAGGACATGACGGTGTAGTTCTCGACCATCTTCTCATATATGGCCCAGACCTGGTCTTCGTCCTTAGCGAAGTAGGAAGCCCCACAAGAAGCATTCACAAGCCCCTACAGCTCCGGTTCAGCCCACAAAAGAAACTCTGAACTAAGTTGGTCTTAAAAATATCATGGTGTGGACACTGGTCAATGAGCTCACGGAAGCGATCCCATGCCTCATGGAATTGCTCGTTGGGAAGCATGGAGAAATTGTAGATCAAAGCTCGAGCTGCATTCATCCGGTTGAGTGGATAGTACTTGTTCAAGTACTCGGTCCGAAGCTGTTCCAAGAAGTGACGTATCTCCCTAAATGTTTCAGCCAATAGGTTGCTTTGTCGACCAAGGAAAATGGAAAAGCCATCATCTTGATGGCGTCCTCATCCATGTATCTGTCATAGATCATGCTGCAGATCATCTCAAATTCTTGTAAATGCAGATACGGCTCCTCGATGGCTAGCCCATGGAACTTGGGCAACAACTGAATCGTCTGAGGGGGAGCTTGAAATCTCCCAGGATCATCGGAAGTTGATAAACAATGAGGGGATTGCTCTCCCAAGACAGATTTTTAAGTCAAGTGTCTTTTAGGGTCCAGTTTGTTTGGCAGTTCCAATTTTATTATTATCACTTTTTAGGTATTTTTCAATAAATAAACATACGCCTAACGAATTTTTCGATCTCCTGATTATTTAAAGTCCAAAAACAGGGAGGGAAGTCAAAAAAAGCCAATGCATGATCAAACACGATGATGCATGCAAAGTAAGAGATGCGTACCTATCGCCAACACCCTACATGCAAGGTGATCCGCACATAAATTAAAGACAGAAATAAAATTAACTTATATGATGCAAGAAGAAATGACATTAGATGAGCAATTTCTACACGTCAAGAACTATAGCTAACTGGTCAAGAGAGAGGTCAGAGCCCGATCTCTAATGCCGATTGGTGTTTGCCACAATGATCATGCATGCGCTGTATACAGCCTCTAGCAGCACGTGATCTCTCTAGCAACCAAATTATCTTTTTTATTAATTATTTTTGTTAAGGTCCAATTACGAACTATAGGTGTAGGCAAATAATTATGGATTGGGCCTTAATTAATTACATCACAATCAGAAAATCCCTAGATCTAAGGGCCAAATTCTTCGAGAATAAAAATAAAAATAAAAAGGTGAAAAATCAAAACCAACGATAACTACAGTGAGGTCAACTGAGCATACCGGTGCTCGACGAAATAGACCCCGATATGCCAAGTATCCAGAAATGTCCAAGGTCCATGTATTATTACAATAATAATAATAAAATGAAATGTGCTAAAAGCAACTCTAAGATACTCTATAAGCCATAACCACTCATGTTGTGCTCCTGCTTCCCTTCGAGTACGGGTCTCCTCCAAAGAAACCTCAGGCGATTCCTCGCACAAAAGTGAAATAGAAACAGGTCAGAAAACAGTTATAACAAATAGAGCTAAAAACAAATAAAGAAAGAAAAATAAAAATGAAACAAAGAAAGCTGAAAAATGATTACTAAGCCGTGCTCTCCAGCAACGACGCCATTCTGATGACGCGCCCAAGGCAACTCGGGTTAAGTAGTATCTAAGGTCATTGCGACCCGAATTGTAAGGCACGTTCAATCAAGAAAAAGTAAGACCATGGAATAAACAATCAAGCTCAAAAATCTTAAGAAGTGGTCTCTGCTATTTATTTAACCTGGTATAGCGACCAGGGTCGAACATAAGGAGCACGAGCTAAGCCTACGAAGTAATCGAGAAATCAGAGAAGAACAAGCATCTTTTTGGTTGATTTTTGTTTGCATTTTTTATATTTTCTAATAAGAAAATGAATAAAAGACAAAGGGAATCATAATACACCAATTTTTATTAAGGTTAAAATGCTAAAAATTTGAAATAAAAATATTTTTACAATTTCTAAAAATATGCAAGTGTTTTTGTTAATTTTATGGGACTTTTTTAAATTTTTATAAGATTTTCTAAAAATGAAATAAACATAAAACAAAGGAACATTGTTCAGTCATGACCTAAAGATATAATTAAAATTGTAAAATTGCCTAAAAGGCCTAGAGGCTATTTTTACGAAAAAGTAGATAAAAAACCTAATTACAGAAACTGGAATTGCATTTTTTGAATTTCTTAGAATTTTTAATAATTTTTATAATACTTTTGGTCTTTTGTGATTTTTAGGGGTTTTATAAAAGATAATGGAACAAAAATGGTACAAAATTTAAAGAATCTAAAATAAACACACCGGATTTGTTTGGAGTTTTTAAGGGTGTTTTTTATATTTTTTATGTATTTTCTAAAATAGGCAGACATGTTTTTAAGGGTTTTGATTTTTAGAAAATAACAAATAAAATCAAATTGCATGATAAAAATTACCAAATATATTACACAATAGCAGAAGCTACTAGTAATTTTTAGGGAATTTTTGGAGTAATTTTGATACTTATTTCATTTAAAACAAAGCACACAGGTTATAGGAACCTATTTGCAAATAACCTAAAGTTCCAAGTTAAACAATAACACACATGTAAAGTCCAGGTGTATCAGTGCAAAATTTCCACGAAAACATGCACATGTTTATTACTCCACGTATAGAGGCATAAATGCAAATACGAGAAATATTTCATTCAAACCAAAACCCTAAATAAGTTTAGGGTATAAGATGCAAAAATACCACATGTCACGTGGGCAAGACGTATCTTCAGAACGGAAGGACTAAAGTGCAAATACTAGAAACTTTAGGAACTAATATGCAAATAGTTCAAACTACAACTTTATTTAATAGACTAGATAATAAAACATAAAAAGTTTGGGGTAAATAACGCAATATACCCTCGATGTACGTGAGGTGCGCGTGGAGGACACGTGGTGGCTGCTAGTGGCGCATGGACGTACGGCTCTGATCCTCTGCGATGTCAGATCTGACGCTCAGGAAATGTCGCCTACGTGCAACGCAGATGTGTCGGGAGGTGGCAGATCAACGTCTCAAAGGCTGCAGCAATGGTCAGCTCTAATGCAAACTCCCCGCTCCTTATCCGTTGGTGAAGGAGGATGGTGGATGAACTGGGGATGGGCGAACTTCGAACAAGGAAAGGTGTGGATCATCATGGTTGATCAAGCCTCCAGTAGGTCGAGCATCTCTGGGGAGGTGCTCCGCATCGAGCAGTAGAGTCTGATCAACTCGAAGATGATTAGATGGATGGGAAGATGGAGATTCAGATGGATCAGCTCTTCCTGGAAGCTTGAGGATCAATAGGGCTCCTCCGGGCGCAAGGGTACCTGCAATGCAAAGCCAGGAGTCGGGGCTATTCTCCGATCCGGTTTATTGAAACTAAAAATGAAAGAAGTGGAGGTGGGTGAAGTTTGATCTCCGGCAAAGGGGGTAGAGGAGATCTCTACCCTAATCTCGACTTGAAGATCGAGGCTAAGGATGATCAGGTTGCGGTGCAAGATGGAGGGTGAGGCGGCAGATCGATCTAAACGGTTTGAGGTGGATATCGAGGCCTGGACCAACTGGTCGGAGCAGATCGAAGTGCGGCGGTGATGAATGAAAAGATCAGATCGAACATGACAATGGAGAGGATACTAGGGATACCTGAAGATTTGGAAGTGCTCCTGAGCTTCAGGAGAAGGTGGTTGACATGGTAATGGCCTTAACCTCGATGCGGACGGTGAGGGAGTCTGCTCACGACGGTTCTCCGGCCACAAAGGGCGAGCATCATCTTCACTGCACCAAACCGAGCTCCGGGGGGTTCTCTGAGAAGCTGTCACTCAGCTGGAGGTGGCTAGAGGACGAAATGGAAGCGAGGTACGAGCTACCGTTCCACGGAGGCGGAAGAGATAATTTATAGGCGAGTTGAGGGTTTGGAAAGATCGGAGTGAAGCGCCAAACCATAAAAAGAATCGGATCGGCCAAAGGACCCGCGAGGATGTCGGAGGTACGAGAATTATCGAGTCTGAATCCTGAGGACAGAGGGGAATGGAGTTAGGTTGGGAAATTTCGAGAAGAGGCTCCGGGTTTGACACCGAAAGAAGGTACCGTTGACCAACGGTCAATAATCCAACCGACCAATCAGAAAATCAAGATTTACAAAATACTTACTAATTCAATAAAAATAATAAATGAATTTAAATCAAAAAGTATATAACACGAAAAGTGTTTATTATTTTTCAAACTATTTTTCTATATTTTTTATTTATTTTTTTTGAAAAATAAATTATTTTATATACAGTATAGTGTATTATATACAAGTGTATTGTATCTATGTATTTTCTACAATTATATTTATTTTGTTATTTTTACTCAAACACCCTAATTTTATATTATATTTATTTACAACATAATTTTTGGACTACAAAATATTTTTTATTTTTTATTGTTGATTTACATGTATATAATAAATAGAGAAGAAAGCATATATACATGTATTTTGTACAAGGGAGAGAGGATTTAATTTTTATTTTTATTTTCTGTCTTCTGTTCTATTTTCAGTAATATATACAAGGAGGTAAAAAGAATATTTTATTTTTTTGTCAATAATAATTATTTATTTACACAACTAATATGTACAATATAGAGTAGGCCCTATCTCTCTCTACTTGTTTTATTTGGCGATCATGTTAACACTTGGCCTTCTCTTGGGGTTCAGGTCTCTCTGTATTTATTCTAAATACCTCCTTCCTTTTTTTCTCCTTTATTCTTTTAATTTTGCATAAATACATGCTAATTATGTATATTTAATACATGCATGCTAAATGCTAACTTATTGTATTTATATCTATTTACATGATGCTTTGTCAAGATAATTAGTTAAAATAAAAGAATAAAAAGTGATGATCAGGGACTCATCACCCTTCCTTACAAGTATGAGGAACCTAAGAAGGCGATGATCCACGAGCAGTCTATCCAACAACACAATAGTGTGACGACGAGAGTGAATCTCTCAATAACCACAAGTGGACGACCACTAGGGTTTGGGAGAGAGCACCTCTTGGATGTGTATGAGAATATGAGAGACATAGATTTTTTTTTCAACTTATGATTTGATGGTGTAAAAGAAATAACTACGTCTAGCATTTCTTTTATCGTATATTGGATGATGGAGATGCACTCCTAATTCTAATTGTTTTCCTTTATTTTGTTGCATAAATTTGAAACAATATGTAATTAATACAAAATAAATTAAATATATGGAAATATCTTCAATATAATTCAATCTAAATTTAATCAATAAACATAGAAAAGTTACAGAAAGAGGGCAAGCATCCTTCTTAACATAGAGGGGACTGCCACATTGAATTAGGATCAATGTTGGTCGTCCACCCTCTATATTGGGAATGTGACTCTCTCATTCCAATTATGTGATATCTTATATCTCACATCTTCCATATGTACAACAACATTATTACGAAATTAGTTACCAAAATAATTTCAAAATTTTTTGTGATAATTTCAATCATGCCATTAATAATTATGAATCATATTCAACCACCCAATATAAAATGTAAATTGCATTTACAATTAATTGTTCAATTTGAATCCAATACACATCAACATTTAATTTGTAAATTCTGATTGCAAATACATCTATCCAACATATTATAAATCATATTTATAATATCAATAACTAACATAAATTTAGATATCCACATTAATCATATCTCTAATAATTAAATCATATCTAATTATTGTAGATTACTGAAAACTCGGGTTTTGCAAGTGTCTTGTAAATTCATAAAGTAGATCAACAGTCGTCGAAGTGACCGCTCATGAAACCCGAATAATTCAATAATTAACCCACAAATAAAATATAGTAATGCAAATAAAAATTGTGGATTTCAAATTTATTATAACATAAAAAATGTGTATAGGTGTAAGTATATGTAGAATGTCCAGGGAGGAAGAAGTATATTGGGAAATTGAATACGAAAATTTTGTTCCTCTTCTTGTCTTTTTATTAGTCTTTTTGGTTGTGAATTTTAAATTTTATATTTTTTATTGATATTATTTTTATATTTTTAAATTGTTTTTAGTTGTAGAATTTATTATTTTCATTACATATTTCATGTTTTTTATTCCATTTTCTTTTTAATATATAAAAAAAGTATATAACTATATTATATATATAATATAGGGTAATACAATTATAAACACAAATAAAAATAAATAAAAAGTGCAAAATAAAATGTTTTGAAATTTATATATGTGTCTACTGTTTTTGTTATTTTTGGGAATTTTTGCTAAATTTTGGGTATTTTTCAAGAAATAAACATCCCAAAATAGGGATTAAATAAATAGACCAAATTTATTTGAAGATTAAAAATTACAAAAAGTATCAAACACTCTTAAAATAAATTTTCATATGTAAAAAATAATATAAAGATAATTTAGAGACATAAATATACATTTTGAGATTTTTGATGATTTTTTATATTTTTATAAATGATTTAGATATTTTTAGTTTTTATTGATTTTTCTATTTTAGTCAGTTGGTCTAGGTACAATATATAGTAAGAACAAAATTTAAATTTCTGTGAAATTTTAGAAAAGGATTCATATTTTTTGGATTATTAAATTCAAATAGGGGAAAAAATATGTTATTTTTTTTAATAAATAGGAAAAATGCCTAAAATGCAAAAATAAAAATGTAGCATCAATGTGTATGCTAGCAAGCGCTTAAGCCTATTTTTGCATAATTGTTTAGCACATATGATATTTTTAATAAATAGAAAACAACCATAAAAATTATTGAACTAGCTTGGGTATTTTTGCAATTAAAATTAAAAGAAGGGGATACAATGCATATTGCCCAAATTATTACAGCTACCATTTAAAGTTTTAGTACTAAACTAAAATTACAACACCTGTAGGGGTTGAGGTGCGAAATTGCCATCTCACGTGGGACGATACGTGAGGCGAAGTGGCTTAGACTCGAAAGCAATATTAAATAAGCACATAGGGTTCCTTGCATTTTTTTCAAAAATAATAAACCTACAAAATAAATTATAGGAACAATATGAAAATAAAATAAAATTAGGGTATGGATGAAATTTACCCTCTAATTGCCTGATCAAAAGGTGGAAGGGCACTCACTTATTGATGAATCTCCATATTTCATCACATGTATTCTATCATTTTGGTCTTAAAAACATAAGCTAATGCATGTAAATAACATTATTTTGTACAAATGAACATTCATTATCTGTTCCATTTATTGTATATAGATAAACTTTTTATGTCAAATTAAAGACTAAAGAAAAGAAAAGAACAAGAATAAAATGCCAAAGGTATTTTATGATCCTAAATTCTGAGACCTAGACATCTTGAACACTGTGTCGAGAAGGAATAAAATAGTAGGAGATAAGGACCAAAAATCCATTAAAATCCTCAATCTTTTATTCATTAATAATTCATTTATGGGACTTATTTTTATTTTCCATATTTTATACCTCTACTAAAGAAACTTTGTACAAGAATGTTGTAGATAATAATATATAGAAAGTTACAAAATTGAGTTTACATAAAAATAATATACAATGTACTTGTTATACTCTAAATAAGAAGTAACACCTAAACTTCACAGGCCCACATCTCCTAAATAAAAACTCAAAAAGTATCAAAATCACATTTAATTGTATATAAATTTTAATAAACTATTTAATGAATGTGGTTTCATTTAATTTGGAGTTAAGGTGTGAAAGTTAGATTTTGGACCCCTATTGTATATTATACCTGAAAAATTATTCATTTTTTTGATTCATTATTATTGTTATAATTTTATATAGTAAAAGTTTTTTAAATATTATTTCTAACATCTCTACATATTTAGAGTAGAATAAACCATAAAGAAAACATAAAAATAAAATAATATACACAAATACATAGATGAATACCTATATTTATACACACACACACACACACACACATATATATATATATAATGGGGTTGGTGGGACTGTCCCCTCGGGGCAGCCAACATGGCTGCCCCACCCCATTTGTGTCAAATTTTTTATTTGTTTTTTTGAAAAATATTGCCATGTATATTCATCCCTATATCCCTCTTATATTCCATTCAAATTTCATCAGAAACAGAGACTCCTACAGCCTCCATCCTGACACAGGGTCGATTTAGAAAATCCTGCGATTGTTAAAAAATGACTATTTGGATCGAGGCCGTAGGAGTCTCTGTTTCTGATGAAAATCGAATGGCAAATAGGAGTGATATAGAGATGAATATACATGGTG
Source organism: Ottelia alismoides (assembly GCA_037367405.1). Taxonomy (NCBI): domain Eukaryota; kingdom Viridiplantae; phylum Streptophyta; class Magnoliopsida; order Alismatales; family Hydrocharitaceae; genus Ottelia; species Ottelia alismoides. Next base: position 749,657 of record JAZKJV010007116.1, read on the forward strand.
ATATTTTTCCAAAAAATTAAAAAATTACGAAAAATGGGATGGGGCAGCCATGTTGGCTGCCCCTAGGGGACAACCCCATTTTTTCCATATTTAATACCCCTATTTATTTAAATGTACATAATAGATCAGAAAAATAGAACAAAAATAGATTTATGTTTATAAAAAAAATAAAAATATAAAAAATACTGAACTAAAATAATAAAAAAATAGAAAATAAAAATAAAATACTCAAAACATAGTTAAAATCTACCTATAAATAAACCCTAAAAACTAACTTGTAATAAATAAAGTCATAAAAATAAATAAAATTCACACTAGAAACTAATAAACATTTTTTATTTAATACTTTAATTTAATAAAATCATTTATTATTTATTATCAATTTTCGCAAAAGTTTTTGCTTGCCTTTTTCTGTTGGTCCATGTGGACCAACTAGGGGGAGTCAAGAGTTGACCCCGGTAAACTCTTCTCACCATGTCTATAGCCCTGTCAGACATAGTGTGTGGCCATCTTTTCTCCCGTTTTCTTCCATTGATGCAATCGTCAATTGGGAATGGTTCCTCTAAGACTTCTCTTCCTCAATTCTCCTTCTATCACACGAGTGTGGTTTTTTTATCTAAGGGACATTGCTTCAAGCCAACCACCTCGATCTTTGTCGCCCATTTACCACGTGTACATAATCCTCCACCTGAGCTTCTTCCATTTTTTGAATCCCTTTTGGCCACCCTTCTTCCCCTCCTGATGTGCCCAATAGCTCGAGCAAGGTGATAGCTTGCTCACCCAGCATTCATAGGGTCGAGGGAGTGGTTTCAAGGTGACCTCCACCATCTCTGGCCATCCTCCACCGTCGTGAGGTCTATAATGCAGCCTAACATTGCTCGAGGTCCCCTTTCTTGTTTCTAGATAGAATTTACTTTCTTTTTTTCATTTATGCATTTACATTAAGATTTTAATCCATATTCATATCTTAAAAAACCAATTCATAGTGTGTCCTAGCTCTTCTCCGACGAACCATCCACTGTGCTTCATTGTGTTCCGACCCGCATTCCACCTCCTCTTCGTTTCCTTGTGCTTTCCCTATACCCGCCGCATTCCATTCAACCTACTCCTTCCTAGAGCAGGAGCATGAAGCTCCTCCTCCTCCCTTCGCTGAAGTAGTCACCGCCATGACCAATTGATGAATACTCATTCATCACTCTTTATTCTTATATTTTAGCTACAAAAACCTTTGCAAATGCATGTATATAGTTCTAAATAGAAATAATTACCAAAAGCATGCATTGTGTGAAAACCTATAATTAGCATGTTTTTGTGCAAAAATAAAAGAATAAAGATTCAAAAGAAAAAGAGGGAAGTATTTAAAATAAATATTGAGCAACCAAACCCAAGGGAGGGCTCAGCATGGGCCTGACCGCATAAAAGCCAAAGTAAAGGGAGATAGGGGCTCGTGTGTGTAAATATTGATGTAAATAAATAAAAGTATTTTCCTCACAAAAATAGACTCAAATTGGCTTGTAAATATTTGTATGTATTTATAAATATAAAAACAAGATAAAAATATAAAAATCAAAAAGAAGACAAAAACATCATTTTCACCATGTATATAGTCCACTCATATATATATTTATTTAGCTTTGCAAATAAATAAAATTAATTCCCAAAATTCTTGTAAATACTCTATATTATACGGTGTAAATAAATAAATTAAATTAAAACAAAAACAAAATAAAAATAACAAAACTAAAAATCCAAAAAGACTTTGTAAATATACCATGTATATAAATGCACATACCTATTTATTTCACCTATGTATATAAATTATAAAAATAAAATAAAAATGTCTTTTTATTCCTCATTTTATAATATAAATAAATAAAATATAAAATGGGAATAAATTTGTACAAAAATAATAAATTAAAAATCAAAAATTAAAATCCCATATAGTGTATATATGCCTATATAACCATACTATGTATATACCTTATTTTTATTTTGAAAAATTAATTAAAAATCACTAAAAAATAGAAAAAAATAAATTAAAAATATTTCATGTTTTAACTTTTTACAAATTCGGCCATTAGCTACCCTTAATTTCATTTTCAAATTCCAGCCACGTGGCCGCTACCCATTGGCTCTGGGGATTGTTGACCGCCCGGTCAACTACCCCCCCCCCCAGGACCACTTCCCATGGGCTAAGGCGCCCGACCCGATTTCTCCCTAATTCTGCGCCTAAACCCGACTCCATATCACCTAAACCCCGAGTCCGACTCCTTCATGATACATCCGAGACCCTCGCCGGAGCCTCCACCTCGGGATCCGCGCGCTCCAATGCCCTACCCGACCTCTTCTAGCCGGGCCTACACCCATATTTAGCTCGAGCTCCGCCTTCACCATTCTCATCTTTGGCCATTCGCTCCACCCCCCAGTGGCCTCCACTGTGTTGGCAAGAGTGACAGCTTGCTCCAGCAAGTGTCGCAGCGAGGAGAGGTGCAGTGACCCATCGATCCGGCGAGTATTGCCGCCTTGCTCCGCCCTGAGGTGGAGCTCGAGCCTCGGACGTCGGCGCTCCGTGAGGCGAGGACCCAGAGCTGCGCAAGCTCGACCACATCCCATTCAGCCACCCAGGTAGACCCTTAGCCTTTTCTTTTTCGCTAATTTTGGATTACCCCCTTTTCGCTCTGCCGCCATCACCGTCGATTCCGTCCACGTCCGACCCCCATTCGATCATCGGGCTTCGCCATAGCCACCGCCTTCCTCCCGCGCACCTTCTCCATACCTCCATCCAGCCCAGCTCGCACAGGAGCTGGGGTTCGAGCTCTTCCGTCCCCACCTTCGCAGGAGCTCGCTCATATCGACCCTCCGATCATCGTCACCCCGCCTAACCGGGTCGAGGCAGTTTGCCCTCGACCCGCGAGTCTCCTGGTTTACTTTGCATGTACTTCCAAGCCCATCTGAGGGTCTGGACCTTTCGGTCCAGGAGCACTTCCTCCGCCGACCTCGCCGGAGCTCCCCAGAGCTCGGCTGGGTCACCGGAGGACACCATCAGCTGCGGAGCGTCACGCCGGAGCTTCTCCGATCTTCAGAAGCAGCAGGGGAGGATCGCAGCGCGTACGTTGGGCCGGTGAAGCTCGCCGGCCAACTGTTCTTCCAGCATCTTCCCCGACCGTCCGATTAGCCTCAGACCTCCAGTTCTCATCCCGACCGTCCATCTGAGGAGGTTCCTTCACCGTTAGATCGTTGTCAAGGCAATCTGGACCACCCGATGCGCGAGGTTTAGCCACTGACGTCCTCCACCGTTAGATCTGACCTGTGGCTACGCCTTCGCCGTTGGATTCGCCCGAGGAGCTCATCTGTGGAGCGCCAGTTACCCGCCACCGTCAGATGCTCCACGTGGCGCGCATCCATCGGCTCCATTAATAAAGGGTAAATTACCCTTAGGCCCCCCTCTTTTATTTTATTTAGTATTTAGTCTTGTAAATACGTAGTGTAGTTGTTTATTTTTTGGAACTTTTGCATAGAGACCCCTGTGCTTGATTTTATTTGCTGATATGCCCCTGTGTATGGTGTGACACGTGCTCCGTCACGTGGTTTTCTAGTGTATTTGCATCTTATATCCTGTAGTTCTGAATGTTACTGAATGAATGAAAACTTTTTAGTATTTGCATTTATACCCCTGTGCGTACTTTAATTGAGCATGTGCGGATATTTTTGGGTTAGTTGCAGATAAGCCCTCGGACTTTTGGTACCTGTTACCAAATAATCCAGAGACTTATTTTTTACTACATTTGGGTCCCTGAGTGCCCCAGGCACGCGCGACGCACGTGTTCACCTGGGATTTTTGCACCAGACCCCTCAGAACTTCAGGTATTTGCACTTTGGTCCCTGTGCAAAGTACCCTCTTTCTATTTTTGAATAAAATAGCAAACCACCTCCAAATCCAACGAAAATTGGACACAAGAATTCTGCTTTCATCTTGGAGAAAAACTACCTATCTTTGACCACCTCACATAAAGAGGTACTAAGAAGAGTCAGAAAGTGCGCATAACCTAGTCTCAAGAATGAGCGAGAAAAATCGTGTTATCTGTAGTTCTCGCTTGAGGCCTGAATTCGCACTTGATAAATAAATGAACTCGCAAAATCCAAGTTCTGACTCAGATAGAATGCGCACTCGAGAAGGCTCCGTAGAGAATGTCCGGGCTCCGGACTCATCTTCACGTATTCTAGTTTGAAATAGTGCCCTCGCATTTCATGAATCGAATTTTTGGAAGAACTTGAGGGACATACTCCTTTAGAGCAGAATCAAGCCACTTCCCTGTGACAGCTGTGTTTAAGATTATCATATCAGCCTTAAGAGCAATATCAACAGCTTCTTGGCTCATGGCTGAGACAACCTGTTCAGATGAAGGTAATTATGAGCGATAGTGTATTCCCCTTGTTTGATAATATCATCCACGCCTCCAGCAGAGACTCAAAACAAGCTAAAGAAAGCCATAAATATATGCAGGTGCACATGCATGTGTATATTTCATTTTGTATTTATGCATGTATATATGTTATTAGTGTTGAATTCAGTGACCCTCATCTAAGTGAGATGGCCTTCTCCCCCAAATGCTCAATATATGCACTTCACAGCCTTTACAAGTCATACAAATCATTTTGGTCAATATCTTTCTTTTTGAGTAAATTACAAAAAAGTCCATAAACTGTACACCCAAACTTTTAATGGTATCAATGTGGTAGCCAAACTTGAAGAGTTGTCTCAATGTGGACCTTGAATTTATTGAAATTGAAGTTGTAAAGACAAAACGATCAGCTAAATTTCAATAGCAGAGTTATACAGAGTTAGCTGGCCCCGGAGCGGAGGAGTGGGAACTAGGCAATTGATGTCTTTGCTAAGTGAGGGGGCTTATAGCCGGTTGTGGTAGACTGATTTTTCGTTTCACCTGATATATAGTAGCGAGAGAGTTCGGCGAGTTGAGTTAAGTTGTGTGGGGCGAGCCGCGGATTCAGGAGTGAAGAATTCCCTTCCTCAGTACTACTAAGTTCAACAATTCCTTTCATCTCCTTTCAGGTCTTTCCCCCGCTACTATATATTAAGCAGCTCGACGAATGGCTCTTTTCCAATTCCGCAAATAGTCAAGCCCTAATATATAATAGGAGGGTCTATCCTGCGCTTCTAACCATCTATAACAAATTCCCTCGAAGACCCGGAATCTCTTCTTCTCCTCTGACTCACTCTTAGTCAAGTCAAGGAGTAGGACTTCCGGAAATTGCTTCTCCTCTTAGTCTAAGGAAAGGAATAGATACCAGTTAGGGCTAGGAAAGTCTTAGGAGTTAACTTCCATTCCTCCTAAGCTCAGTTTCAAGAGTGGATACTGGTACTTTCCCCTCTTGGATGTCCCAGCGGTCCAGGGTTCACTCGAGACCTCGGTTAAGAGTAGAGGATTCCTGACCTCGAACTCTCCTAAGGAGAATTTCAAGCGGAATTTCTCAAATCATCAAATAAATAGTAATAAGCCTGAGTTCTATCACCATCCGGGAATCGCCTAAATAAAACTAGGTTTTCTAGTATTATATATCTAAGAGGTGAGCTAGAAAAGCCTAGCAAAGCCTAGATGAGCGTGAGTGCGGGTGAGCGTCAAAGCGAGGGCTGAACTAAGACGACTCTGAGCCTCCGCGTTCGAACGGAAAAGACGAGAAGCATGCCTAGCAGAGAGTCGGGTTTTGAGGTTAGCCTAGCGTTTATTGCTAATGTTCAAAAATCTGTAGTCGGTTATATATATCCCTAGATTGAACTTCGACAGCTAGGAGTCAGTCGGGTATGCATGCGTCACCTACCTTCTTTGCGTTCTTCTAGTGTAAAAATTTCGAGGATTTTTGGGGACATTTTTGTTTTGTTTTGATATTTTTAAAAATTCAAAAACAAGTTTTTCCTTCACTGTCTAAGTTGAAAAATAACAAAAAAATATTAAAATTCATTTAAAAATTACAAAAAAATAACTTACTGTGTGTCTTTGCTTGCTTGATTTTCTAGCCAATTTTGGCTATTTTGCATTACTTAAAACACCTAAAAATTGAAAAATACTCAAAATATCATAAAAATTCTAGTAAATAAATTAAAATTCCGAAAATAATAATCTATGTGCCTAAATTTTCCTTGTTTTATTTTCTACATAGGAAAATTATCTCCCGGCTAATTTGGGGCCTCTAGATATTTTATCTAGGTCCTTTTAGCTCGCCTAGACAGTACCTACAGTTTCAGCATTTGTTTGATTTTTAGAAAACCACATAAACATCAGAAAAATCCCAAAAATTCACCAAAAACAGTAAAAATTATAAAACACCTAAAAATTCTTTTGTTAGAATTTTTGGTTGATTTTTAGTTCATTTAATAAATTGTTGAAGTGAGTTGTTTCTTTGCTTTTATCATTTTCTTAATACATTAAAAATCCAAAAAAATATAAAAATACTTTAAAACCACAGAAAATATTTCTTTTATTTTCTTTTATTTCTTTTTGACTACTTCGTAGGCCGCGAGGCCAATTCGTGCTCCTTGTGTTCGACCTTGGTCGCTATACCAGGTTAAATTAATAGCAAGACCGTTGTTGTGTTTGATTGATTTTTCATCTTGTTTGGTGGTCTATTTTTCTTGATCGAGCCATCTTGATCGCTTGGGTCGTAACGACCGTTTAGCACCTTATACCCTAGTGGTCGGGACGCTCATTAGAATGGCGCCGTTACCGGGGAGCACGGCTTAGTAGTTTTCATTTTATTTTCGTTTTTGTTTTCGCGGCTTTTCGAGGCTCTTTCAGAGCTCGCGGCTTTTTGTTTATATTTTCTTTTTGTTTTATTTTGTTTTATTGTCTTTTCTTTTATTTTTGCTTTTGTTTGATTTTGTTTGTTTATTTTATTTTGCATTTTTGCATATATACCCTCATTTTATTTTTCTTCTTATTATTTGATTATTTTTATTGGTCTGACCACTTGTCTCTCTTCTTGCGAGGGCTCGAGGACCGAAGCGACCGATTTCGAGAAGCCGACGCAACCGCGAGACTCGAAGGCGGCTCCTTTCTGTACGGAGCCGCAGGAGAGCGTGAGAGGAGAGCTGAGTGGAAGAGGTTTAGTTTAGGTTTTATCTTTCTTTCATTTGAGTATTATTGTAATAATACAGGGACAAACTCTTGGACTTGAACTCTAGCGGGTCTGTTTCACCGAGCACCGGTGTGCTCGGGGGACCCTTAGGTGTTTTCACGGCTTTTTCGCGGTTTTGATTTTTAGCTGCCTTTTCCGGTGTTTGCGCGGTTTTGATTTTTAGCTGCCTTTTCCGGTGTTTACATGGTTTTTCATCGAGCCCCTAAACTTAGGATTTTCTGCTTGCTTGTGCCGAATTAGTAGGGTCTCCACACCTAATTGCTTGCCTGTTCCTATAGTGCGATTAATTGGACCTACTAATAATTGAATAATTAAAAATAACTGATTCATCCTCTTTGTAGCCTACGTGCCGCAACCTGCCCCGTAAAGCGCTTTCTCCTACCCTCGATTTGTCGGGCAGAGGAGGGGTAGGCCAAGACCGGACCTTTGGCTTGGAGGTCGGTGACCAGTTAGACGGTTCTGCGAGTAGACTTGCTCATCTAGGACTCGGTTTTCACCGCTGCATCATTTAGGTAGTTTATTTTCTGTCTTTACATTTATGCGCGGATCATATTGCATGTAGAGTGCTGGAGACAGGTACGCCTTTCTGACTTTGCATGCATCATTGATTTATCGTGCATCGGCTTTTTCGTCTTCTCCCCCCTGTTTTGGATTAAATAATCAGGAGAACCGAAAATTCTTTAGGCCTTTGTTTTTATTGAAAAAAATTAAAAAGAAAAACCATAAAATTGGGATTGCTAAGACTATTGACCCTAAAAGACATTCACCTTAAAAATTTGTCTTGGGGAGAGCAACCCCCTCATTGTTTGGTTTGCTTGCGCGAGAGAGTGACCCGCACCCTAGGTAGAGCCCTCCGGTGCTATTTCCACCTGACTACAGACTCTTCCGTGCGGGCCAGTCGGTTGGAGTAGTATCAGGTATCCCAACAGGTCACGTAAGCACTCTGATAGATTGATTGTTCACCTAATAAAATTGGACAAGATAATTTGACCGAGCCTTTACGGTCTTCAGCTCGTGTTGTGTTGGTGAACAGAGGGTTTGGTTGCTCATCATAGTTTTTCCAGATCTCATCCGCCCTACTCGTCAGATCACGATGATGGGTAGACGCTCTCTTAGGCAGCCTCTGGTTGCACCGCTTTCGGGCACGTCTACCCATTCATCTAGGTTGGCCCGCGAGAGCCGAGACCAGTTCTCCGAGCCCGAGTATGATTCCGCCATGTTCTCCCTTGACCCCCTTTCTTTTGGTTCTGAGAGATATGAGCCAGAGGAGAGACTAGCAGATTTGACAGCACCTGAGTTTGGCTCATTTGATTTTGCAGACGTCATGGCCGGTAGTTCTGAGGATCGCTCCCATCAGCCTGAGCACTTTGTATTGGACCAGGGAGCGATCAACTCCACCCTGATCGCCTCCTTAGAGACCGTCCAGCAACAGTTGAGAGGTCAGGGAGCATTCATGCTCGACATGAGGAGAGAGATGGAGGAGATGCGAGCAGAGCGCGAGCAGAGGAGAGAGGGACCGAGGATCCCAGAGGATGCAGATGCAGCAGCCGCGGCCGGAGGACCACCGAGACCGATGCGGGAGTTACACAACCCCGGATCGAAGCTGACGCACCACTGGGTAGTACTTCCAGCCATCGTGGGGGACTTCAAGTTCCCCCCGAACACCTTGCAGCTACTCCCCCGCTTCCACGGGCTCGCGACCGAGGAGCCCCATCTCCACCTCCAGGAGTTCCTGATGATTTGCAGCACTGTCCACGACCGTCAGGTGGACCAGGACACGATCAGGATGATCGCCTTCCCCTTTTCCCTAGCAGACAGGGCAGCCACCTGGCTGAAGCATTTGGGGAAGTTTGTTTACACCTGGGAGCAGCTCCGCACCGAGTACTTGAACAAGTACTATCCACTCGGACGGACCAATGCAGCGAGAGCCCTCATCAGCAACTTCTCCATGCTCCCCAATGAGCAATTCCATGAGGCATGGGAGAGGTTTCGTGAGCTTACTGACCGATGCCCGCACCACGACATTTCGAAGCCCAACCTTGTGCAGAGCTTCTTTAGCGGGCTGACACCAGAGCTCCAAGGCTTGGTGAATGCTACTTGTGGCGGGTCTTATTTCGCCAAGGATCACGACCAGGTCTGGGCCATCTACGAGAAGATGGTTAAGAACTATATGGTGATGTCCCAGACCAGGTTATACACTCAGGGCAAACCCCAACAGCAGCCAAGACCCGTGCAGTACCAGAGGATAGCACGGGTCGATGCCGGTCCATCCAGTTCATCCGCAGCAGCAGCAGCACAGGCAGAGTCATCCGCTGCGGATATGGGTATTATCGGCGAGAAGTTGGATCGGATGGAGCTGATTGAGAAGAAGCAGTTCCAGGATATCACTCAGATGGAGCAGATGGCACAGACTCTGAGCGACATGAAGACCCAGGTCATGTGTCTCCAGGAGGCACAGACAGCTTCCCAGCCCCGTCTTCAGTCGCGAGGCGATACCGGCGGCAGCAGCAGCTTGTCCCAGCGCTCCATCTCCTTTCAGCAGCCTAGACAGGTTCACCTTGTACAGGCGGAGCCGTACCAGCAGCAGCAGCCTTCTTACCGGTCTCCACCATCTCCAGACATGCAGATGGTGGTATTCCAGCCGGATCAGCCTCTGGCAGTACTCCCGCCAGCCCAGTACGACTAAGAGTCGTTGATGGATGTCAATGGGATTTGGTACAACCGCCCCCAGCCTGGGATCCGACGAGACCATCCCGGATTCAGGTGGGGGAGTGGAGGTACCCAGCCCCAGCAGCAGTCATCCAGTCAGGGAGAGCAGTATAGCCAGCAGAGGGATCACCAGCAGCAGCAGCCCCCAGTCTACCAGCCACACCAGCAGTCATCCTTTGTTCCTTGTCCCTATCAGCAGCAGGGACAGTCTTGGAGACGTGAGCAGCAGGCTCACCAGCCACACCAGCAGCAGCATCCTTCCTCTTACCTCTCTTAACAGCAGCAACACCAGTTCCAGCAGCCTCATCACCAGAGAGGCTACCCGTCGAGCTCTCATAGTTCACCATACGAGAGCCCCGCCTTAGACGACATGGCCCGCCTCCTCACGGACCAGCAGGTTACCTTTAGACGGGAGATGGACGAGTTCCGCCAGGAGATGCGGGACATTGTGAGAGGGAAGGCCGCCATTCCTGCCCAGATAGAGCCAAACCCCAACAGCCTGAAGCGGAAATCTGAGCAGGTAGCTTACACTGAGCACGCCACTCCTAGTGATCCATTTGTCGATACATCTTCGGATCTTTTTGATGCTGATTTTGTTACGCTTAGGAGCGGTAGGACACCAGCAGACGGCGGCGCCTCATCTGAGCTGCACCACGAGGATACATCCGGGGCGCCACATGAGGAGGAGGAGAGCGGTACTGAGGCCGCTCATGATGATGGTGGTGGTACTGATGCCACCAAGGATGCTGATCCCACCGGCGGTACTGAGGCCGCCGCTTCACCAGTTCGAGGAGGTGGGACTGACGCCACCTGAGTTGCCGAGCCAGCACACGGTACTGAGGCCGCGAGACGTCCAGGAGAGCCAGCCCGTGGTGGTACTGAGGCCACCGGTGTTCATTCAGAGAGAGTTGTTGTTTTTCCTCATGCTGATGTATGTCAGAACACTGTTTTGAATAAAGGAAAAGGTTTAGTTTCTTCTGGTCCCACTGTGGTGATTGATGTATGTGCGGATCTGGCCGTCAAGCCGTCTAGACCTATTCCTAGTCCTTCATCTAAGAAGGACCCTGTGATCCCCTTCCCTAGAGCCCTTCTGATGGGGAAGGGGAAAAAAAGAGAAAAAGACCCAAAAAAGAGAGAGCAGGAGGAGTTTAGCCAGAGCATGATCGACAGATTTCACATACAGCTGACCCTTCAGGAGGCTTTGCAGCACATCCCCCTTCTCCAGCGTTCTTTGAGAGATAGGACTACAGTCAGGAGGAGGAGGAGGAACCACCATTCAGAGATACATGTGTTGCCGAAAGCCATGTGCTTCGCGATCCAGAACCGTCTGCCGGCCAAGAGGCCAGATCTAGGAGCCCCGTATGTCAGATGTCAGATTAGTAAGCAGAGATTCGACCGGACTCTATTGGATAGCGGATCGTCTATCAACCTCCTTCCAGCAGCCCTTCTCGACCGGTTCGAGTTGGGCACTCTTAGACAGAGCAGGACAGATACATGTGCTGATGAAAGCCACGTGCTTCGCGATCCAGAACCGTCTGCTGGCCAAGAGGCCAGATCTAGGAGCCCCGTATGTCAGATGTCAGATTAGTGAGCAGAGATTCGACTGGACTCTATTGGATAGCGGATCGTCTATCAACCTCCTTCCGGCAGCCCTTCTCCACCGGTTCGAGTTGGGCACTCTTAGACAGAGCAGGACAGTCCTTCAGTTTGCTGATCGATCTGTCAAGAGGCCGATGGGGTTGTTGCGAGACGTTATCGTCACTACTCAGGGCATGCAATTCCCTGTGGACTTCGTAGTATTGGACATGGAGATCCCTGATTCAGTGGCCGATACCCCCATCATCCTTGGTCGTCCGTTCTTGGCCACAGCCAAGGCGGTGACTGATCATGATAGCGAGAAGGTATACTTTCGCGTCGAGGGCGAAAGTGTACAAATAGAGATGGTCGAGGACTACAGAGCCAGAGACAGAGCATGCTCAGAGACCAGCACAGACACAGAGCAGCTGACAGATGCCGGGTTAGACATCCACCAGGACTGTGATTTTTTGATCACAGATGATGAGGCAGCATGGGCAGACCCTTCAGCACAGGCCATCCTCTCATTTCCAGACACCACTGGTGCCGAGATGATAGCAGAGGAGAGCTTGGAGAGCACAACCCTGGTCCAGGATACTACAGAGGTAGCAGAGCCGGTTCCCGATCGCGACACGATTTCTAGTGATGGTGGTACTGAGGCCACCTTGTGTGACGGTGGTACTGACGCCACCTTGTGTGATGCAGATCCCTCGGATTCAGAGTCTGATTGGGCAGATTGTGATGATCAGATGCCAGACCTGAGTCCCACAGAGCCTACAACTGTGGAGGAGGTAGATGCAGAGCAGATCAGAGATAGTACAGATGAGCAGCCTTCTCCAGATTCAGTTTGCGAGAGTTCGTTTTCATTCTCCCAGGCAGATTTGGCAGATTTAGCAGCATACACCCATCTTCTTCCGAAGCCAGATCTGCCAGCACCCAGCTGTCCAAAGCTGAAGCCGCTCCCTACTTCGCTGAAGTACCGGTTCCTTGCAGGCGAACCTGAGATGTACCCAATCATCATCTCCGCTGATCTAACTAGAGAGCAAGAATCCCGTTTGATGGGGGTTCTTGAAAAGAACCGCAAGGCAATCGGATGGAGCGTAGCAGATCTCCATGGGATTAGTCCATCATTGTGCTCCCACCATATTTATCTCGAGGAGGGGGCGAAGCCGTCGCGTGAGTTCTAGCGGCGGCTAAACCCCAACCTGAGAGAGGTCGTCATGAAGGAGATTTCCAAATGGTGGAGTGCAGATTTTATTTATCCCATTTCCGACTCCAAGTGGATCAACCCCTTGCATGTGGTGCCCAAGAAGACGGGGATCACGACTGTGATCAGTGAGTCGGGAGAGGAGATTGCTACACGAGTACCCACCTCTTGGAGGGTCTGTGTTGACTACAGGAGACTCAACCAGGCCACCAAGAAGGACCATTTCCCCCTGCCTTTTATTGACCAGATCATTGAGAGACTGGCAGGGAAGAACCATTACTGCTTCCTGGATGGGTACTCGGGCTACAACCAGGTGGCCATCGCTCCTGAGGATCAGGAGAAGACCACCTTTACCTGTCCCTTTGGTACATATGCCTTTCGACGCATGCCATTTGGGCTATGCAATGCCCCTGCGACTTTTCAGAGGTGCATGTTGTCGATCTTTTCAGACATGGTAGGGGAGTGTTTGGAGGTCTTCATGGACGATTTCTTGATCTACGGCGACGGATTCGACTCCTGTCTTGATTGCCTAGACCGGGTACTCCAGCGATGTATAGAGGTCCATTTGGTGCTTTCTTGGGAGAAGAGTCACTTCATGGTGACTCAAGGGACGGTGCTTGGCCACATCATCTCCAACAGGGGCATGGAGGTTGATCCGGCCAAGGTTGATGTCATTAGAAAACTCGCACCGCCGTCCAATTTGAGGCAGCTACGGTCATTCCTGGGGCACGTTGGTTTTTATCGGAGATTTATTCATGATTTCAGCAGGATTGCCCGACCGTTGACTGACCTCTTGACGAAAGACACCGAGTTCCTTGTCGATGACAAGTGTCTCTCGTCCTTTGCGACTCTCCAGCAGTGCGTGATTGAGGCTCCTGTCCTCCAGCCGCCTGATTGGTCTCTCCCATTCGAGATCATGACGGATGCCTCCGATTTTGCCATGGGGGCAGTGCTGGGACAGAGGAGGGATGGAGTTCCGTTTGCTATCCATTACGCTAGCCGCACATTGGATTCCGCCCAACGGAATTACACGGTCACAGAGAAGGAGATGCTAGCCGTAGTGTTCGCCCTAGATAAGTTTCGATCTTATATCATTGGATCTAGAGTGACTTTGTACACAGATCACACCGCCATCAGGTACCTCATGGCAAAGAAGGATGCCAAGGCCAGATTAACTAGATGGATCCTTCTACTCCAGGAGTTCGACATTGAGATCAAGGATAAACCTGGAGTCAAGAATGTGGTGGCGGATCACCTCTCCCGTTTAGAGCAGCCTGAGGAGTCTGAGCAGATTGACCCCATTCGAGATACCTTTCCAGATGATGCGATCCTTGCTATCACCTCACTCCCGTGGTACGCCGATATTGTGAACTTTCTCGTTGCTGGGAAAGTCCCACAGGACTGGCCCAGGCAGAGGCTTGAGACCTTCCTTGCGAGGGCCAAGTCCTACCACTGGGAGGATCCCATCCTTTACCACGAAGGAGGGGATAGCGTCTGGCGTCGGTGCATTCCTCAGGAGGAACACCATAGCGTCCTCACCTACTGCCACAAGCTTGAGGCAGGAGGACATCATTCTCGGAGGAGAACGGCACAGAAAGTGCTCCAATCCGTCTTGTGGTGGCCTACCCTCTTCAAGGACTCTGATGAGTTCGTGAAGAGGTGTACTGACTGTCAGAGGATGGACACTTGTGGACAGCGTGATATGATGCCGATGCAGCCCATTCACTTCTGTGAGGTTTTTGACGCATGGGGCATCGATTTCATGGGTTCATTCCCTAAGAGTCAGGGATTTGAGTACATTCTGTTGGCCGTGGACTATGTTAGTCGTTGGGTTGAGGCTATCCCCGCCCGAGCCGCTAATGCGAGGACAGTTTGCAGATTTTTGAGGAAGCACATCATCACGTGGTTCGGGGTTCCTAGAGTTCTGATTTCAGATGGGGGGTCTCATTTCATCAACGACCAGGTGAAGGCCCTTGCTAGTGAGTTCGGCATAGATCATCGTGTTGCTACACCTTACCATCCATAGACGAATGGTCTAGTCGAGGTGTCGAATAGAGAGATTAAGACTATACTGCAGAAAGTCGTCCGCCCCGACCGAAAGGATTGGTCACAGCTTTTGGACTCGGTCTTGTGGGCATATAGGACATCTTTCAAGACACCATTGGGCACATCTCCCTTTCGCCTCGTTTATGGCAAGCCGTGCCATTTGCCTGTTGAGTTGAGGCACAGGTCACTATGGGCAGTTACTGATATACTCATGGATTCAGATGGTGTAGGAGACCAGAGGAGGGCAGAGTTAGCAGCCCTGGAGGAGTTGAGAGATATCGCTTTCTCAAACAGCCTACAGTATAAGGAGCGAGTGAAGGAGTGGCATGATTCTCACATCAGCCACAAGCATTTTGAGATTGGACAGAGAGTATGGCTGTTTGATGCGAGGCTTCGTTTATTTCCAGGGAAGCTACAGAGCAAGTGGAAGGGACCCTACTTGGTCAGAAAGGTACACGACAACGGTAGCATTGATATATCCGAGTTGTCTTCTGAGAGTACCTTTCGAGTGAACGGCCAGCGGCTCAAGCCATTTCTAGATCATGAGCCGCGGGTCGTTGATCTTGCCCCTATTCATTTTGTGTGAGATGTGGTCTTTGACTCACATCTAATGCATCTCATGCCTGAGTTTCACTGATCTTCCGCCTTGTATAGATCCAGATGTCTATATCACCACATTCTTTAGTCCCACATCCCCTTCTTCATCTATTGGTTATGCTATACTTAGGGTGCACTTTACCCTAAGTATAGGGGGGATGTGAGACCTTTGGCTGTTTCTTTTGTTTCTTTCTACCCCTGTTTTGCTGCCTATACTTAGGGATATTTCACCCTAAGTATAGGGGGGTAGACCTTGTACATTCTCCACTCGGTTTTCCCTTAGTATACAGCCTACTATACTTAGGATTACTTGATCCTAAGTATAGGGGGAAGACCCGATACCTTCTTGACTTTCTATTCATCTATTCATCTTTGAATATAGCCTTCCTTTTCACTTCCCTATACCTAGCACGAGTTATGTCTTCTTCATCGCTCTTGACTCTGAGGACATTGTTCGAGCTAAGTATAGGGGGGTGTGTATATATTTCATATATACTTTAGCCATAACTCGTACTTTGTGTGAGTGTGTTAATAAATAAAATGGCTAAAATCCTTAAAAATCACAAAAATTAAAAAATTTTCATAAACTTCTTTTATTTGCACATAAATAGCTAGTGTACAAATTATTTTTGTAAAAATGATTTCAAAAATCTTTTGTGTAAAGCTTGTGTAAATATTTTCTTATCAAAATTATGTATATAGTACAAATTTTTTCCAAAATGTTTTGAAAATCAAAAGTTTGCAAAATTCTTGTGTAAATGTGTGTAAATATCTTTTTGCAAAACTTGCACTTCATGCATCATCCATTCATGATTTCAAAACATTTTTAAAAAATTTTGCATGTTTGTAAACTTTGTGTAAATAGCATCTTTTGTACATATGTATATAGTTTTTCTGGATGATAGTTGACATTTAAACTAGCCTGGAATCAAATTGAGAAATGGAGCTTGATTAAGATCTTAATCCACCTAACTTCTAAGAGGAACCTTATAGGGCTTAGGTTTAAGGCTTTTCAGGTCCATGGTGACTTAATTCTTTGAGTCCACTAGGCTATGATCACATGTCATCTCAATGAGCCTAAGTAGAGCACTTAACAACAACACATGACTCATATAGATTATGGCTTTACTTGGACAATAGCACTATGCACCGAGCTCTCTACGGATGAGGTGGTGAGGAGGCAGTCTTCCTTGACTTGGGGTAGCATATGAGGGTAGTACTTCTAGGCGGAACCTCTCTTCTTCTTTTAGTGAAGGAAGTGCGTCTCAACTTGGTCTGGTTGCCATGAGGTCTAACGACGGGAGTTGTGGGTTGCAATAAAGCTTCAAAAGAGGGATAGTCTACTGGCTCAAGAGGAAAAACTCCTTGTATATATGCTGCACATGTATATGTTGTATAGATGCACTTAAAAAAATGCAAAAAAAAAAAGAAAATAACTCCAAAAAAGTGGTGGGTCTGAGAGAAAATGATAATCCCACCAATATATGCTGCAATAAGAAAAGCTTGAGTATCATGATCCACCTGATGTAGCTTGCAGCAGGGAGACTTGGCTACACTGGTCAAGCTCCCAAGGGTACTTGGCTACACTGGCCTTGACCCATTCTCTTCTTGCTCCTCTTCTTGAGCCGGTTGAACTTGAACTTAGAAGGGAATACCCCGCTCCTCGAGGAAAGAGTGGCCAGATTGAGGTCATAGAGTTACCTTGTTGAGGAGGGTTGTCAAGTTGCCATTTCTGAGGTGGAGAGCTTAGACTTCACATTCACAATACAAGAAAAGATTCATGGTCTTCAGGGTTTGTGATTGATGACTTGTTCTGACCTGGAGCATTGAGGAGTCTTGGTTATAGATTAGTGGAACTTGGAGGCTGTTGAGTTTTAGGCTTAAGTCCAAATAAGGTTCCAACACATTAATAATCCAAAGATCTGATCGAGCTCCATACCTTAATTTAATGAAGGCAAGTTTAATAATCAGCCTTGATCCATGCACATTCTCTTTTTCTTTTTCTTTATTTCTTTTTCACTTATTTTTCAAATAAGTGTTTGCTATGGGACTAGCAAAGTTAAGTATAGGGGGTGATGAATACTCATTCATCACTCTTTATTCTTATATTTTAGCTACAAAAACCTTTGCAAATGCATGTATATAGTTGTAAATAGAAATAATTACAAAAGCATGCATTGTGTAAAAACCTATAATTAGCATGTTTTTGTGCAAAAATAAAAGAATAAAGATTCAAAAGAAAAAGAGGGAAATATTTAGAATAAATATTGAGTAACCTAACCCAAGGGAGGGCTCAGCATGGGCCTGACCGCATAAAAGCCAAAGTAGAGGGAGATAGGGGCTCATGTGTGTAAATATTGATGTAAATAAATAAAAGTATTTTCCTCACAAAAATAGACTCAAATTGGCTTGTAAATATTTGTATGTATTTATAAATATAAAAACAAGATAAAAATACAAAAATCAAAAAGAAGACAAAAACATCATTTTCACCATGTATATAGTCCACTCATATATATATTTATTTAGCTTTGCAAATAAATAAAATTAATTCCCAAAAATCTTGTAAATACTCAATATTATATGGTGTAAATCAATAAAATAAATTAAAACAAAAACAAAATAAATATAACAAAACTAAAAATCCAAAAAGACTTTGTAAATATACCATGTATATATATGCACATACCTATTTATTTCACCTATGTATATAAATAATAATAAAAAAATGTCTTTTTATTCCTCATTTTATAATATAAATAAATAAAATATAAAATGGGAATAAATTTGTACAAAAATAATAAATTAAAAATCAAAAATTAAAATCCCATATAGTGTATATATGCCTATATAACCCTACTATGTATATACCTTATTTTTATTTTGAAAAATTAATTAAAAATCACTAAAAAATAGAAAAAATAAATTAAAAATATTTCATGTTTTAACTTTTTACCAATTCGGCCATTAGCTACCCTTAATTTCATTTTCAAATTCCAGCTACATGGCCGCTACCCATTGGCCCTGGGGATTGTTGACCGCCCCGTCAACTACCCCCCCCCCCCCCAGGACCACTTCCCACGGGCTAAGGCGCCCGACCCGATTTCTCCCTAATTCCGCGCCTAAACCCGACTCCCTATCACCTAAACCCCAGGTCCGACTCCTTCATGATACATCCGAGACCCTCACCGGAGCCTCCACCTCGGGATCCGCACGCTCCAATGCCCTACCCGATCTCTTCTAGCCAGATCTGCACCCATATTTAGCTCGAGCTCCGCCTTCACCATTCTCATCTTTGGCCATTCGCTCCACCCCCCAGTGACCTCCACTACGTTGGCAAGAGTGACAGCTTGCTCCAGCAAGTGTCGCAGCGAGGAGAGGTGCAGTGACCCATCGATCCGGCGAGTATCGCCGCCTTGCTCCGCCCTGAGGTGGAGCTCGAGCCTCGGGCGTCGGCGCTCCGTGAGGCGAGGACCCAGAGCTGCGCAAGCTCGACCACAGCCCATTCAGCCACCCAGGTAGACCCTTAGCCTTTTCTTTTTCGCTAATTTTGGATTAGCCCCTTTTTGCTCCGCCGCCGTTCACCGTCGATTCCGTCCACGTCCGACCCCCATTCGATCATCGGGCTTCGCCATAGCCACCGCCTTCCTCCCGCGCACCTTCTCCATACCTCCATCCAACCCAGCTCGCACAGGAGTTGGGGTTCGAGCTCTTCCGTCCCCACCTTCGCCGGAGCTCGCTCATATCGACCCTCCGATCATCGTCACCCCGCCTAACCGGGTCGAGGCAGTTTGCCCTCGACCCGCGAGTTTCCTAGTTTACTTTGCAGGTACTTCCAAGCCCATTTGAGGGTCTGGACCTTTCGGTCCAGGAGCTCTTCCTCCGCCGACCTCGCCGGAGCGCCCCAGAGCTCGGCTGGGTCATCGGAGGACACCATCAGCTGCGGAGCGTCACGCCGGAGCTTCTCCGATCTTCAGTAGCAGTAGGGGAGGATCGTAGCGCGTACGTCGGGCCGGCGAAGCTCGCCGGCCAACTGTTCTTCCAGCATCTTCCCCGACCGTCCGATTAGCCTTGGACCTCCAGTTCTCATCCTGACCGTCCATCTGAGGAGGTTCCTTCACCGTTAGATAGTTGTCGAGGCAATCTGGACCGCCCGATGCGCGAGGTTTAGCCACTGACGTCCTCCACTGTTAGATCTGACACGTGGCTACGCCTTCGTCGTTGGATTCGCCCGAGGAGCTCAGCTGTAGAGCGCCAGTCACCCGCCACCGTCAGATGCTCCACGTGGCGCGCATCCATCGGCTCCATTAATAAAGGGTAAATTACCCTTAGGCCCCCTCTTTTATTTTATTTAGTATTTAGTCTTGTAAATACGTAGTGTAGTTGTTTAGTTTTTGGAACTTTTGCATAGAGACCCTTGTGCTTGATTTTATTTGCTGATATGCCCCTGTGTATGGTGTGATACGTGCTCCGTCACGTGGTTTTCTGGTGTATTTGCATCTTATATCCTGTAGTTCTGAATGTACTGAATGAATGAAAACTTTTTTAGTATTTGCATTTATACCCCTGTGCGTACTTTAATTGAGCATGTGCGGATATTTTTGGGTTATTTGCAGATAAGCCCTCGGACTTTTGGTACCGGTTACCAAATAGTCCAGAGACTTATTTTTACTACATTTGGGTCCCTGAGTGCCCCAGGCACGCGTGACGCACGTGTTCACCTGGGATTTTTGCACCAGACCCCTCAGAACTTCCGGTATTTGCACTTTGGTCCCTGTGCACAGTACCCTCTTTCTATTTTTGAATAAAATAGCAAACCACCTCCAAATCCAACGAAAATTGGATACATGGCTCCTGCCATAGTGTAAACCTTTCGAGGATTTTTGGGGAAATTTTTGTTTTGTTTTGATATTTTTAAAAATTCAAAAACACGTATTTACTTCACTGTCTAAGTTGAAAAATCACAAAAAAATATTAAAATTCATTTAAAAATTACAAAAACATTACTTACTGTGTGTCTTTGCTTGCTTGATTTTCTAGCCAATTTCGGCTATTTTTCATTACTTAAAACACCTAAAAATTGAAAAATATTCAAAATCTCATAAATATTGTAGTAAATAAAGTAAAAATCCAAAAATAATAATCTTTGTGCCTAAATTTTCCTTGTTTTAATCTCTATACAGGAAAATTACCTCCCGGCTAATTTGGGGCTTCTAGATATTTTATCTATGTCCTTTTAGCTCGGCTGGACAGTACCTACAGTTTCAGCCATTGTTTGATTTTTTAGAAAATTACATAAACATTAGAAAAATCCCAAAAAATCACCAAAAACAGTAAAAGTTATAAAACATCTAAAAATATTTTTGTTAGAATTTGGTTGATTTTTAGTTCATTTAATAAATTGTTGAAGTGAGTTGTTTCTTTGCTTTTATCATTTTCTTAATACATTAAAAATCCAAAAAAATATAAAAATACTTTAAAACCACCAAAAATATTTCTTTTATTTTCTTTTATTTCTTTTTGACTACTTCGTAGGCTGCGAGGCCAATTCGTGCTCCTTGTGTTCGACCCTGGTCGCTATACCAGGTTAAATTAATAGCAAGACCGCTGTTGTGTTTGATTGATTTTTCATCTTGTTTGGTGGTCTATTTTTCTTGATCGAGCCATCTTGATCGCTTGAGTCGCAACGACCGTTTAGCACCTTATACCCTAGTGGTCGGGACGCTCATCACCAATCTGTCTCCCATTTCACTAATAGGACTCCCAAGCCTCCATTTTGTGTACTTGAGTTTTTTGTAGGACCTGGTGGGGCAAAGGACCCTTCAGGGGTCGATTTTGACTTTGTCGGAGGTACATGGAGCACCATTACTTCCCCGAGCTCGTTGGCCTTCACCAGAGCTCCAGGGAACCTCTTGACTTAGACATCTAAAAAGGAGTTTTAGTGCCATTTTCCCCTGCCTAGAGACCTCTAAGTGGTCGATGGAATGATTGAAGCTCGGCCCGACCGAGTTCTTGGCGTGTTCTTCCAACTTCCCTTCTAGACATTGGATCTTTGAGACATGCTAGATTCTTCAACCATTGTTGGATGCGCTTTATCTTAGCCTTTAGATCAACCACTGGGATTTAATCCCAGCCGTCTACGATGAAGCGCCATCTCCCGTAGCGAGGACGACACACATATAATTGAAAGCATCTGGACCGTCCACTCACGCATAATAGAGGGTAAATTGCATAATTAAACCCCTGTTTTTTGACGTATTTTATTTTAGCCCAATAATTACTTTAATTAGCATGAAATTTATGGTAAAATGCAAGTTATGCCATGTAATTCATTATATTTACACTTTGGTCCTAGCCACATCTCCTCACATGTCCTCTCATGTGAGGTCAAATTTTGCACTAAGGCCCTTGCACGTTGTTGTATTTTGTTTTAATATGAAAACCTTCATTTGCAGTTGTTTTTTTTGGGCATTTTGCAACCGAGCCTCTTAATTTATTTTTACTAACAAATATGACCATGCTAGTACATTAATTTTTTTTGCATGTATTATATTTATTAAATATATCATCTGTGCTCCAAAAAATTTCAAAAAATAGGGTTAAGTGAGTGTTTTTTGTAGATTCATGCCATATTTTTAGATTTTAATTTTAGGAAATTTTATTATTTATTAAAACTCAAAAGAGTATGTTTTATCCCTATTTGATTTATAAAATTCCAAAAAAATAAAAAAATATTTTGAAAAATTCCCCAAAAATATATTTTGTGTATGTCTATATTTCCAAACTTAAGAGCAAAAATCACTAAAATAGAAAACTTATAAAATTCAAAAGATCCAAAATTATTTATAAAATCTAAAAACAAACAAAAGTAACAAAAATACTATTTTGGTCTTTGAATTCTCTTTTTATTATATATTATCATTTAAAAATAATTTCTAAAATTTTTGACATTATTCCTTTTTTAATTTCAAAAATAATTCTGTTTATTTAGTTATTCCCTATTTTGGGATATTTTTTACTTTAAAAATATATAAATATTAGCAAAAAAATTCTTAAAAATCACAAAATCAGTAAAAAAATTTAAAACCCAAAAATATTTAGTTCTATAATTTTCATTTATTATTAGTTGATTTTATAAATATATTACTTGTATTGTATATATTGCTTTATTTATTTCTATATGATAGCTTTAAAATTAAAAGGTAATTGAAAATCTGAAAATATAAAAAGAAAATAAAAAAATCTAAAATTTAAAACAAAAAAAAATATAAAAAATAAAATTTAAAAATATAAAATCAAAAACCCATACAAAATACATAGATAATAGGAACACAAATTTTATGCATTTATTGCTCGTTCTATCTTGTTTGCTCCATGTGTTTGACCCTCTACACACACTTTTACCTATACACACATTTGTATAGATATAATAAATTTTAACTCCACATACTTTTCTTTGATTGCTTGATTTATATAGTGGGTTAATTGTTCATTGACACGAGGTTCCGTGGGCGGTCGCCTCACTGATACTTTATCTTCGCTTTTTAGTAAAGATATTTTAGACCCTCGAAGAACCTCTATTGTAACTTATACATGTGTCTGCCTATGAATGATCGATGACGGTTGGGATGCTATGGTTTGGATTAGATCCTTGGTAATGATCTGACGGTCGAGGCTCCACAGATCCAACAGTAGCTGCTCGGTCTAGCAGCGGCTCTTGATCGGATGACCCTTGATGGTGCTGGAAGAACGAGTGAAGAACTCGCCCAAGGTGAGTTTCAATCTAGCGTTGCTCGCTCCTCCGACCTCCTCAGGAACCTCTAGCTGGCTCTAGATCCTTCCCCAGCTGCTACGACTCCCCAAACCTCCAAATAGGTCTAGAGCTCATGGAATGAGCCCTAGAGATCTATGTCTCCAGCGAGGTTCCTAGGAGGTGCTCCTGATAAAATCGACCATAAAATAGGGTCCTTCAGCTCCTGAGTCCTACACAAAAAAATAGCTTGGTTGAGGGTGAATTACCTTTGGCGAGCGATGGAGTTGGATGTCTCCGGCGAGCAGTGGAGTTGGAGACATGGATATCCGTATCCATGAAGGATCTGTGTGACAAAAATGTTGTGGGGCGTAGAAGAAATGTAGGGGAAAGAAATGGAGTGGTTCGTGGGTCGGAAACACGCAGAGTAATAGTGGAAGGTTCGCCGGATTAGAGCTCTAGTGAACTACAAAAGTGGTGATTTTAAACTAAGGCAAATGATTCAAACTAACTCTAAGGATCGAGAAAGAAGACTATGACTACAATCTATCTAAAAAGCATAGGAAATAGACCTCGAGTGGTAGTAGATGCAAGATGGGGTACCTCACGATGGAGCACCATCAGAGATGGCAAAATCACCCTCTACACCACCTCCTTGATCCTCCAATTGCAAGGAGAACTTCCTGCCATGAGGCTCAAGCCTTTGGGTGCAAGAGAAGGAGAAGATGCAGGGGAAAAAGGATTCAAAAATTCAAGGAAGGAGGAGGAGATCGTTATGTACATGCGAGCGAGGTGGTTGTAAGATCGATGTCGCTAGCTCGATTCAGCAAAGCAATCCTTGAGGAGACGATGGCACATGATAGGTTGATAATTTAGGAGGAAAAGGTGAGAAGGAATCAACCCAAATCGAAGCTTGTATCGATTGGGGAAAAAGGGTGAAGGTCGGGTCACAGCATGGTTCTGACACGCCTAGTCTTGGATAGAATAATTGACGTAGGTCAACTGATGGTGCAATATGGTTGATCTACGTAGACCAACCAGGAAAAAGCTATCTCGAAAATAATTGTAAAAACATGTATAAATAGTAAATGAATTAATTAAATATAAGTTATACAATAAGAAATACTTACTATTTTCTATAGTATTTTAATATGATGTTTATTTATGTTTATGGATTAATTTATTACAAGTTACTTTTTTAGGTTCATTTATTGGTATATTTATCTAAATATTAGGTATTTTATTTTTATTTTATTTTTTGATATAATTTGTACTCTTAAATAAATAGGGGTATTAAATATATATATATATGTATAAGTGTAGTATATTTATCTATGCGTTTTGGTATCTATTTTATTTTATTGTATTTTTTATGGTTTTATTTTATTTATATATTTTTAATAGAATATGGATAATATTTACAAAGGTAAAAAATTTAAAATGAATAAAAGAATGAAAAATTAAATGAATAAAAGAATAATTTCCCCTTTTATTTATATGCAAGTATACTGTATAATAGGGGTCTAAAATCTAACTTTTGCACCTTAACTCAAAATTTAATGATACCACCTTCATCAAATAGCTTATTAAAAGTTATATACAAGTAAATGTGATTTTGAATATTTTAAGTTCATATGGAGAAGATTTGGGTCTTGGATGTTTGAGTTTTGGAATTTTATTCTAAGTATAAAATGTACAATTTGTATTATTTTTTGTTAAATTAATTTGTATTTTTCAGTATAATTTTATCTACAGCTTTTATGTACAAAATTTCTTTATTCGATGTATAAAAAATAAAGAATAAAATGGGTCCCAAAAATGGATTATTGAAGAATACAAAATAGTATTTTATTGTTATTTTTGACCCTTATCTTCCCTACTTTATTTATTGTCGACCTAATAATCAAGATGCCTAGGTCTCGGAGTTTAGGATCATAAAATACCTTCAACATTTTATTTTATTTCTTTTCTTTATTTTTTATTTTAGCTTTATTTAATGTATTTCATACAATATTATATAATAAATAATAAATGTTAATTTATGCAAAATAAATTTATTTACATATATTTATCTAGGGCTTAAAGGCTAAAATGAAAGAATAAAGGTGATGAAATTGAGATTCATCATCCTTATACTCGTGTCCAAATAATACGAATTACATTCACATTAATCAAGATAATTGATTCACATTTAACTATCAATTTTTCCTCAATGCTCATATATATATGTGCTTTCTATGCATATACTTGGAGATAAGCATAGGGTGGTTGTATATTCCATGTATAATGACTTGGTTATTTAGATCATATCTCAAATTCAGATCTCAGGGACTTCTCAAAGATGTTTGTTTGAATTAAAGATGTAAATCTAATCTTCTCATTTCATCTGAATCGTATTCAGATCAATTTAAAATATTTGGACTAAGATTAGATTACTTCTCTATTGAACAGATCCATTATAATCCAAACTTGTTTCATCATTCCCTTGGAATGGAAGTGTCATGGTTATACAATCATTTACGATTACATCACCTTCGAGTATTCCTAATACCCAAAATCCAACATACTTGAAGACCTAGAATATCCCAAAGTTTTAGATCACATTTGAACGGTCTCTCTCACGGTTTTATCATTAAGTTTCTCCGTTGATCATTGGGAGTTGGTATCGATCATATGCTTTCAAAAAACATATATCATGCCTATAATCTTGTCGTACTTCCAAAACAAGATGATCACGCATGGAATTTGGTTGATCCCAATATCTCATAAGTGAGCTCATGTCTTTCAATTTAGTAGTAAACATGTATGATATATTTCAGAGAACGTATTACTCATATGCCATTTGATGCATGCTAACTCGTAGGTCTATAGACTTTGATTAAGACATGAAACTAATGGTATGCTTAATGTACATACTTAAACATGACTTTAGACATCTGGGTTCATGGTAAGGCGGAAATTCGTTGACGGGGTCGTATATGTTATAGAATTGAAAAAAGGCCGAACCCCCCTGTCGAGTGGAGTGGGATGACTAAATGGATCGTTGATGATCAAGACGACGAGCGCCCCCCAACTCTCCGCCCTCTCCCCGACGCTAATCCTAAAGGGAAAGTCACAAGCCGCACATCATACGGCGTAGATGACTACTTGAGAACCAAGAAATGCTCCCGCCTCACAACTCCCCCGGAAGCGCAGGTTGGCTTGGTACGCTCTCCGGTGAGAGTACGGAAAACTCAGTACGGTAATACATCTATCTTTAATCACATGATGCATGCTTATATCGTGATAGCAAATGAAATAAGTATTGGTTATCTCAACCTCGTTAAGTCAACTCTTGGACCTAACTAATCTGACGCCTCCAAAGCTCTATTCATATGTAGAGGACTTGTATAAAGAGGTCGGTCAGATATCAACCTATAAAGAAGGATTTCCATCTTTGTCTCTGGTTGTAGATCCTTTCTTAACAATCATGTAATGGTACTTGATGATTCCTATATATAATTCTTTATATATCATCCAAGCAGTGCCTCAATGATTCAACCATAGAACAAACATATGTATGATTATTAAGATGGCCATGACACATAACCATAATTGTACTAATGAACCTTACAAGTGCATTCATTGATTTAATTTTAGACAAGGAGTGAACAAACCAATAGCCTTTATTGATGTACTAACACATTACAACAGCATTTATTGTAGAAATGGTTAGCCAGAGGCTCACATGGCTAACAGTTTCCCAATAACCCTCATAATTATACATGTACAATATTTAAATCCATTCTTATTACATGTTTGTTGAAAACCTTTTGGGTAAAGGTTAGTTATAAATTAATTCACAAAATTAATTCCAAATTAATTTTGTGAATATTGTAATCATGTCATTAAATAAATGTAAATCATATGCACAACCCAAAATAAAATGTAAATTTTATTTCTAATTAATTTCCAATGTGAATTCAGTTCACATCAACATTTAATTTGAAGATACTATTTGCAATAAACTCTCTCTAATATATATTATAAATCACATTTTTAATATATATAAATAATATTGATAACACTATCCACATTATTCACATCCTTGACAACTAAATCACATCTAATTATCTTCGATAATCATTCTCATGTAAATCACATTCAATTGTCAACATTTCAATGCTTAGATACTTAATTCAACAATGAAATTATTCTTAAACTCTTTCGAGAACATGCGCTGTCTCCATTGATACTTGTAGATAAATACATGGCGATTACACATTCCACGTATAGTGACTTGGATATTGAGATCACATATCATATCCAAATCCTGGGGAAGTCTCATAGATGCTTGATTAAATCAAAGTGGTTGATCTAATCTTTTCATTGCATCTGCATCACATTGCATTCAATGTCCAACACTTGGACTAAGAATAGATCACTTCTCTAATAAGAGGAGTCATAAAATCCAGACATGATTCATCACTCCCTCAGAATGTAAGCATCATAGTTATGAAATCATTTTTGATCACATCAGCCTCTGGTATTCCTAATGCCTATACATCCTACATACTGGAAGACCTGCAATAAACCCAAAGATATAGATCAATTTTCACAACCATCTTTATCTTTTATCATTAAGTTTATCATTCGATCACTGAGATTTGATATCTATCATATGCTTTCCAAAAGCATATATGATACCTACTTGTCATCCTTCCAAAGCAAGATGGCCATGTGCAGAGTTTAATCAGTCCCAATACCTCATGAGTGAGCTCATATCCTCTGGTTCAGAAGTGAACCTGTATGATCCCTTTGACAGACCGTATCGCTCATATATCCTTGTATGCACACCAGTTCGCCGATGTATAGACCTTGATTAGGCCATTAACCTATCTATCTACTAAATGTACATATTCAGACATATAGCAATACATATGTCTCCGATCAGAGGATGCATGCCCATATCGTGATAGTATATGACATAGAACTTTCTTATCTCAATCTCGTTAAGTTAACTCTTTGACCTAACTAATATAACACCTATGAATCTCTATTCTTATGCAAAGGACCTGCATCAAGAGGTCGGTCAAATATCGACCAAAAAAGAAAGGATTGCCATCTCCTACTCAGGCTAGAGATCATCTCTTAATAATCAGTTGACGGTGCTTGATGAGTCATCAATCTAACTCTTTAGATATTCATCCAAGCATGAGCCTCTATGGTTCAATAATTGAATCAATAGTTGTATGATCATCAATATGGGCATGGTACATAACCCTAGTCGTACTAAGGGACCGTATAGTGCATTCATTCATTTAATCTGAAACAAGGAGTGAAATAAACCGAATACATTTATTTATATATCAAACATTACAATAACATTTGTTGTAGGAATGGTTCACCTCGGGCTCACATTGCTAACAATCCCCCACTATCCCTCAGAACCATTTAGGAACAATCCATAAATCCATACTCATTACATGCTAGTCTAAAACCTTTGGTAACAAAGTTTGGTAAGCAGATCAACAACATTGTTAGCATAGGCCATCATGGTGATGACGATATCACCACGCTATTGAATCTCTCGGATGATGTGATATTTCCTTTTCATGTGCTTGCTCTTTTGATGCCATCTGGGTTCCTTCGTCTAAGCTATGGCTCCTGTGTTATCGTAGAGTAGTGGGATGGGAGTATTGGAGGAAACCAAGCTTCATGATGAACTTGCGCAACTACACCGCTTCCTTTTGCAACATTTGATGCAACATTGTATTGAGCTTCCGTTGTTGAATCAGCCACAGTGTCTTGCTTCTTGCTTCTATAGCTCACAATAGTATCGTTCAACAGGAACACAAAAACCTGATGTCAACTTTCGATCATCAATATCAGACTAGAAGTCAGAATCTGCGTATCATAAGACATGGAGATCACCATCTCCATAGACTAAGATGTTATCTTGCGTTCATCTTAAATACTTGAAGATGTTCTTCACTGCATTCTAGTATTTTACTCCACAACAAGATTGGTAACGACTTACTACTCCCCCTGCATGGCAGATATCTAGCCTTGTGCACATCATGGCGTACATTAATCTTCCTACAACTGATGCATAGGGGCATCTAACCATGGACTTCATTTCCTCAACAATTTGAGGAGCCATCCCTTTAGACGTGGGGATACCATATTGATGACCCAAAAAATGACCGAGACTCGGGTGAATAAAATAGAAATAGGGTCGTTGTGACCCGGATCTCAGAAATCAGTCGGTCGATCGAGAAAAATAAAGAGCAGACCACCAATCAAGCAAATAAAATCAAAGAAAATCAAATAGTGGCCCTGGCTATGAGATTAGCCTGGTGTAGCACCCAAGGTCGGACTCAGGGAGCACGAGTTGACCTTATGGCCTACGAAGTAGTCTAAAAACAAATAAAATAAAAACAAATATTTTTTGGTGGTTTTTAATATTTTTATAATTTTTTTTGGATTTTTAATAATAAGGAAAATAATGAAACAACAAAAACAAGCAACTTTAACCAATTATTTAAATACTAAAAAATGGTCCAAAATTCAAACAAAAATATTTTTATGTTTTATATGTTTTTACTATTTTGGTGATATTTTGAGAATTTTATAATTTTTATGGAATTTTCTAAAAATCAAAGAAGGCAAAAACAAAGGTAAACTGTCCAGTCAAGCTTGGAGGACCAAATTAAAATATAAAATGGTCTTAAAAGAGCATGGAGGTATTTTTTCATGAAAAATAGAAATAAAAAGGAAAATTCAGGAAAAGAAATGGTGAATTTTTGAATTTTCTATGATTGTTTAGAATTTTTTGAGTTTTTCAAGGTTTTTTAATTGTTAAGCTTTTTATAAATCCAAAAATAACCAAAAATGGATAGAAAATCAAACATACAAAACTAAACAAAACTGGATTTTTTTAGAATTTTTAAAGGAGTTTTTATATTTTTTAGGATTTTATAAACTGAACAGAGGCAAAAATGAAGGTTTTTAAATTTTTAAAAATAATAAATAGGTTAAAAATGTACCCAAAAATTAGGGAAAATTTTACAAAGTGGCAGGAGCCACGTGTCCAATTTTCACGCAAATTGGGTTAATTTTGATATTTTATTTAAATCAAAAACAAACACATAGTGCACAGGGACCTATTTGCAATAAAAACTAAGTCCTGGGGCTGAAAAGTAACACGCTCGGAAACTGGGGGTCCCTCGTGCAATTTGTCCAGGTCCCCACGTACGCTGCACGTAGTCTGGGCACAAAGGGACCAATATGCAATAAAATTTAAGTCCCAGGGCTTATTAGCAACAGGTGCTAAAAGCCTAGGGTACAAATTGCAAATAACCCAAATAATTCAACACATGTCAAATAAAAGTGTTCACAGGGGTATAAGTGCAAATATCAGAAAGTATTTTTCATTCATTAACACATCAAAACAACAGCCTAGATAATGCAATTTCAC
The DNA here is from genome assembly GCA_037367405.1 of Ottelia alismoides. Lineage (NCBI taxonomy): Eukaryota > Viridiplantae > Streptophyta > Magnoliopsida > Alismatales > Hydrocharitaceae > Ottelia > Ottelia alismoides. The sequence continues at coordinate 780,152 of JAZKJV010007116.1, forward strand.
CAAACAACCACGTGACGACGCACGTGTCTCACATACACAGGGATGAAAATGCAAGTATCAAAAAGGTCTCGGTCCTAAGTGCAATTTTTACAAAAATAAAAGAACTATATTCTATATTTACAGGACTAAATAATAAAAACGAAAAGAGAAAGGGCCTAAGGGTAAATTACCCTTATTATCTGAGGGCTGAGGGGAGGCCACGTGGCTGATCTGACGGTGTAGAATCGCTGGTGCCCCTTCGATGAGCCCTGGCTCTGATCCGACGGACGAAGGCGCGACACGTATAAGACCGAACAACTCTAGTGCATGCACGCCTCCCTGCTGTGATAGACGCTCCAGATGAGCTCCTGTCTCTGATCTGACAACTGCTATCTCCTCGCCAACGGACGGTAGTGATCAAAACTGGGAGAGGGTGCTCGATCTGACGGTGATGGAGGATGCACCAAGAACAGGTGGCCGGCGAAGTTCATTGGCCCAGTACCCGTGCTAGGGTCCTCCTCTGTTGCTGCTAAGGTGCGGAATATATCCGCCTCGATGATCTGCAGCTGAAGAGCTCCTCCGATGATGCCAGGAGTCTCCGAGGAGCTCCGACGACGAAGGCGGAGCTGGGGCTCCTGTGCCTGAATGCGTAGACCCCCAGATGGGTCTCTTCTGACATGAAAAGTAGCACAGCAAGCTAGCTGGGTCGAGGGCAAAGTGCCTCGACCCTGTGAGGGGTGAAATGGGTGGCTGGCACGTCGGGGCGGCACCCTTTGGCAATGCGACGGCGGAGGAGGGTGGACTCCCAGTTCCGGGGCGAACTGGGTTGGATGGACGGGCGTAGCTGATGGAGAGGAGTATGGCGATGATGATGGTCGATTCGGTCGATGAAATGGATGGACTGAGTGGCCGGAATCGATGAAAGGGATGATCGGAGCAATTTGGGCGAAATCAGAAATTAAAGAAATATGGGAAGAATCAAGGTTACCTGATGGAGGGTATCGACTGGGGATGAGCTCCGGGAGCTCTGGTCTTTGCCTCGAGGGTCGTCGAAGGCACGAGGCTCAGGCGCTGCTCTAGGCGGCGCACGACGGCGAGATGTTGCCGGATCAGTGACGGGATGCTCCTCCGCCTCTCTGCAACACACCAATCCAAAGCAGTCACTCAGAGGAATCGGGTGGAGGTCCTGTGTGGAAGGGGCGACGCCAAAGATGGATTGAATCGTGCGGCGGAGCTGGAGCTATATACTCCTGCAGGTCTGAGAAGATGGCGTCGGGTCCGGCTTGATGAAGCACGGACCCCTAGGAAACATGTCAGGCGTGGGTCTCGGATGCAAGAGGAAGGATCGGAGCTCGGGGTTTAGGTGAGAGGTAGTCGGATCGCTGCGTGAAAATTAGGTGAAGTCGAGTCAGCGCGCAGGATCCGCGGGCTGGTGGTCCTAGGGGGGAGTTGACCGGGGGTCAACATCCCCAGTGGACCAATTAGAGCGTGCCAATTATTAAATATTTGGAAATTAAATAATAAATAGTAAATGGCCGAATTTCGAAAAAGTTAAAACATGAAAAATGTTTCTTTATTTTTAAATTATTTTTTTGTAATTTTTATTTATTTTTTTGAAATATAAATAATGTATTTACAAAATATGATTATTATATAGGTATATACAATATACATTTTTACTTTTTTTTAGTTATTTATTTTTGTACATTTTATCCAATTTTATATTTTATTTATTTATAGACTAAAATTTGGAATAAGCTGGTATTTTTATTTTATTTTTATTATTTATTTACAAGGGTTAAATAAGTAGTTATATACATCTATGTACATGGTATAAATACAATGTTGATTTTTATTTTTATTTCTTTTTATTTTATTTTTATTTTTATGATTTTTAATTTATTTTTTTACATTATGGAATATAGAATATGTACATATTCTATGGAATTTTATTTATTTATTTATAAGGGGCAATAAATATAGATGTGGTTTTATGTACAAGGCTTATATACACTGATGAAGGGGTTTTTAAGTTCTTTTTAATTTTCTCATTTTTGTTTTAATTTTATATTTACCAATATATACATATTCATAAAAATACATTTTTATTTTCTTTTAGATGAAAATATTTTTATTTATATGCATACATATATACACATATGAGCTTCCTTATCTCTCTCTACTTGGGTTTTTATGCGGTCAGGCCCATGCTGAGCCCTCCCTTCGGATTAGATCGCTCAATATTTATTCTAAATATCTCCCTCTTTTTCTTTTATTTCTTTATTCTTTTATTTATGCACAAAAACATGCTAATAATGCATATTTACACAATGCATGCTGAATTGTAATTATTGCTATTTACAGGAATATACATGTGTTTTGCATGGGTTTTGTAGCTAAAATAAAAGAATAAAGACTGATGAATGGGTATTCATCACCCCCCTATACTTAACTTTGCTAGTCCCTTAGCAAACACTTATTTGAAAATGAAGTGAAAAAGAAAAAGAAAAAGAAAAAGAGGAGAAAATGCATGGATTAATGCTGAATATTAAACTTGCCTTCATTAAATTGAAATATGGAGCTCGATCAGATCTTTGGATTATTAATGTGTCGGAACCTTATTTAGACTTAGGTTTAAAACTCAACATCCTCTAAGATCCACTAATCTATAGTCAAGACTCCTCAATAATCCAGATCAGAACAAGTCTACATACACAACCCTGAAGACTATGAATCTTTCCTTGTACAGTGTAAGTGAGGTATAGCTCTCCACCTCAGAAGTAGCAACTTGACAACCCTCCCCGACAAGGTAACTCTATGACCTTAGTCTAGCCACTCTTTCCTCGAGGAGAGGGGTATTCTCTTCTAAGTTCAAGTTCAACCGGCTCAAGAAGAGGGGGAAGAAAAGAATGGACCATGGCCAGTATAGCCATGTATCCTTGGGAGCTCAACCAGTGTAGCTAAGTCTCCCTGCTGCAAGCTACATAAGATGGAACATGAGTCTCAAGCTTTGCTTATTGCACTATATACATACTCCGGTGGGATTATCATTTTCTATCAGACCCACCACTTTTTTGGAGTTATTTTCGTTTTGCATTTTTTTCAAGTACATCTATACACATATTTAAAAGGTGCAGCATATGTACATAAGGAGTTTTCCCTCTTGAGCCAGTAGACTATCCCTCTTTTGAAGCATTATTACAACCCACAACTCCAGTCGTTAGACCTCATGGCAACCAGACCAAGTTGAGACGCACTTCCTTCACTAAAAGAAGAAGAGAGATTCTGCCTAGAAGTACTACCCTCATATGCTACCCCAAGTCAAGGAAGATTGCCTCCTCACCACCTCATCCGTAGAGAGCTCGGTGTAAAGTGCGGGTCCAAGTCAAGCCATTATCTATATGAGTCATGTGTGTGTTGTTAAGTGCTCTACTTAGGCTCATTGAGATGACATGTGATCATAGCCTAGTGGACTCAAAGAATTAAGTCACTATGGACCTGAAAAGCCTTAACCCTAAGCCCTGTAAGGTTCCTCTTATGATTAGGTGGATTAAGATCTTAATCAAGCTCCATTTTCCAATTTAATTCCAGGCTAGTTTAAATGTCAACTATAATCCAGGAAAAACTATACATATATATACAAGAATGTTATTTACACAAAATTTACATATGTGCAAAATTTTTGATAAATGTTTTGAAATCATGGATGTATGCATGAATGCAAGTTTTGCAAAATATGTACACAAATTTACACGAAGTTTTTGCAAACTTTTGATTTTCAAAACATTTTGGAAAAATTTTGTACTATATACATAGTTTTGATATACACATATTTACACAATATTTACAAAAAACGTTATTGAAAACATTTTTACAAAAATAATTTTGTACAATAGCTATGTATGTGCAATAAAAGAATGTTTATTTACAAGGAAAAAATCTTTAATTTTTATGGATGTTAGGGTTTTTAGCCATTTTTATTTATTAACACACTCACACAAAGTACGAGTTATGGCTAAAGTATATATGAAATATATACACACCCCCTATACTTAGCTAAAACGATGTCCTTAGAGTCAAGAGCGATGAAGAAGACATAACTCGTGCTTAGTATAGGGAAGTGAAAAGGAAGGCTATATACAAAGACGAATGAAAGAATAGAAAATCAAGAAGGTCTCGGCATTTCCCCCTATACTTAGGATCAAATAATCCTAAGTATAGCAGGTTGTACACAAAGGGAAAGCCGAGTGAAGAATGTACAGGGTCTACCCCCCCCCCCTATACTTAGGGTAAAATATCCCTAAGTATAGGCAGCAAAAACATGGGTAGAAATGAATCAAAAGACTACCTAGGGTAAAGTACACCCTAAGTATAGCATAAGCAAAAGATGAGAAAAGGGATGTGGGACTAAAGAATGGAATGATATGGACAACTGGATCTGTACAAGTCGGGAGAACAGTGATAATCAGGCGTGAGATGCAATAGATGTGAGTCAAGAGACCACATCTCACGCAAAGTGAATAGGGGCAACATCAACGACCCGCAGCTCATGATCTAGATATGGCTTGAGCCGCTGGCCGTTCACTCGAAAGGTACTCTCAGAAGACAACTCAGATATGTCAATACTCCCATTATCGTGTACCTTTCTCACCAAATACGGTCCCTTCCATTTGCTCTGTAGCTTCCCTTGAAACAGACGAAGCCTAGCATCAAACAGCCATACTCTCTGTCCAGGCTCAAAATGCTTTTGGCTGATATGAGAATCATGCCACTCCTTCACTCTCTCCTTGTACTGTAGGTTGTTTGAGAAGGCGGTATCACGAAGCTCCTCCAAGGCTGCTAACTCTGCCCTCCTCTGATCTCCTACACTATCTGGATCCAAAAGTATATCAGTGACTTCCCAAAGTGACATGTGTCTCAACTCAACAGGTAAATGGCACGGCTTGCCATAAACAAGGCGAAAGGGAGATGTTCCCAAAGGTATCTTGAAAGACGTCCGATATGCCAACAAGACTGAGTCCAAAAGCTGTGACCAATCCTTTCGATCAGGGCGGACGACTTTATGCAATATAGTCTTGATCTCCCTATTCGACACCTCAGCAAGACCATTCATCTGAGGATGGTATGGAGTGGCAACTTGATGGTCTATACCGAACTCGCTAGCAAGGGCCTTCACCTGGTCGTTGACGAAATGAGACCCCCCGTCAGATATCAACACTCGAGGTACCCCGAACCGTGAAATGATATGCTTCCTCAAAAATCCGCAAATAGTCCTAGCATCTGCGGTTCGGGCGGGGATGGCCTCAACCCAACGACTAACATAATCTATGACCAACAGAATGTACTCGAATTCCTGACTCTTAGGGAATGGACCCATGAAATCGATGCCCCATGCGTCAAAAACCTCACAGAAGTGAATGGGCTGCATCGACATCATATCACGCTGTCCACAAGTGCCCATCCTCTGACAGTCAGTACACCTCTTCACAAACTCATCAGAGTCCTTGAAGAGAGTAGGCCACCATAGGCCGGATTGGAGCACTTTCTTTGCCGTTCTCATCCCAGAGTGATGTCCTCCTGCCTCAAGCTCGTGGCAGTAAGTGAGGATGCTATGGTGATCCTCCTGAGGAATGCATCTACGCCAGACGCTATCCCCTCCTTCATGGTAAAGGATGGTATCCTCCCAGTGGTAGGACTTGGACTTCGCGAGGAAGGTCTCAAGTCTCTGCCTAGGCCAATCTTGTGGTACTTTCTTAGCAACAAGAAAGTTCACAATATCGGCGTACCACGGGAGAGAGGCGATAGCAAGGATCGCCTCATCTGGGAAGGTCTCACATGTAGGCTCAATCTGCTCAGAATCCTCAAGATGCTCTAATCGGGAGAGATGATCCGCCACCACATTCTTGACTCCAGGCTTATCCTTAATCTCTATGTCAAACTCCTGGAGTAGAAGGATCCATCTGGTCAATCTAGCTTTGGCATCCTTCTTTGCCAAGAGGTACCTGATGGCAGTATGATCAGTGTATATGGTCACTCTAGATCCGATAATATAAGATTTGAACTTATCTAGGGCAAAAGCTATGGCTAGCATCTCCTTCTCAGTGACTGTGTAGTTCTGCTGCATGACATCCAATGTACGGCTAGAGTAGTGAATAGCAAATGGGACTACATCCCTCCTCTGTCCCAGCATGGCCCCTACGGCGAAATCGTAGGCATCCATCATGATCTCGAATGGTAGAGGCCAATTAGGCGGCTGAAGGACAGGAGTCTCAACAACACATCTCTTGAGAGTCTCGAACGACGAAAGACACTTGTCATCGACAAGGAACTTGGTGTCTTTCATCAGCAGATCAGTCAATGGTCGGGCAATCCTACTGAAATCATGAATGAAGTGTCGGTAGAAACCGACGTGCCCCAGGAAAGACCGTAACAGCCGCAAGTTGGACGGTGGTGCGAGTTTTCTAATGACATCTACCTTGCCCGGATCAACCTCCATGCCTTTATTGGAGATGAAATGGCCAAGCACCGTCCCTTGAGTCTCCATGAAGTGACTCTTCTCCCAAGACAGCACAAGGTGAACCTCAATGCATCGCTGAAGGACTCGGTCTAGGCAGTCAAGACTGGAGTCGAATCCGTCGCCGTAGACCGAGAAATCATCCATGAAGACCTCTAAGCACTCCCCCACCATGTCCGAAAAGATAGACAGCATGCATCTCTGAAAAGTCGCAGGGGCATTGCATAGCCCAAATGGCATGTGTCTGAAGGCGTACGTGCCGAAGGGACAGGTGAAGGTAGTCTTGTCCTGGTACTCGGGAGCGATGGCCACCTAGTTGTAGCCAGAGTACCCATCCAGAAAACAGTAGTGGCTCTTCCCTGCCAGTCTCTCAATGATCTGATCTATAAAGGGCAGGGGAAATGATCCTTCTTGGTGGCCTGGTTGAGTCGTCTGTAATCCACGCAGACCCGCCAAGAAGTGGGTACCTGGGTAGCGATCTCCTCTCCAGACTCGCTGACAACTGTAGTGATGCACGTCTTCTTGGGCACCACATGCAACGGGCTGACCCACTTGGAGTTGGAGATGGGGTAGATAAAATCGGTGCTCCACCATTTCGAAATTTCCTTCATGACAACCTCTCTCAGATTTGGGTTCAGCCGCCGCTGGAACTCACACAACGGCTTCGCCTCCTCCTCGAGATAGATATGGTGGGAGCACAGGGCCGGACTTATCCCCTGGAGATCAGCTACGCTCCATCCTATTGCCTTGTGGTTCTTTTCAAGAACCCCCATCAGACGGGATCCCTGCTCTCCAGTCAAATCGGCAGAGATAATGACTAGGTACATCTCATGCTCACCCGCAAGGTGAAGGATATGGAATTATCCTCAAGCGCATCACGGAAGCGTGATCGTCGTATCGGATACGACGAAGAACGACTAGTCGTACTAGTTGTTCGGTGCAGCGGAATTTAAAAAATTTTATTCGATGAAACCACATGATCCGAGAACCATTCTCAGATCGTTTCATCTATAACAACAACAATTATAATGCAATACCTCTTGAAGCGTGGTTGATCAAGTCTCTAAAGAAAGAGACCTCCTGTCTCAAGTCTGATCGTTGGCGAGACCGCTTGCGAGCGCGGGGATGAACCGCGTTGTCCTCGCAATCCAAGAAGATGATCCAAGCGTGGTTGCTCCTGATCTCGTCGCACGAGATCAAACGTCTCCTTCGTGAGAGGAACTCTCCAAGAAGATGAAGAACCGAAGAACGTCGAAGCGGCGGCGCGGTGGCGAAGGCGACGACGGTTCCCTTCTCTAGGGTATGGTGGACGGCCACCAACAAGAGAGGGAGAGAGGGCTGGCGTATATGAAGAAATGAGGGAGAGAGAGCTCCAATATTTCAAGTCCATAGAGAGCATTGTATGCCTCTCTATTTATAGGGTTTTGGGATCCATGGATCTCAATCCATGGGACACATAAAATCAATGGGTGAGATTGATTTGTGTCAATCCAATGGCCAAGATTGTTGTTGTCAAAAGCAACAAATTTAGGTCAAAATATATTTGACAAAATCAAATAAAATTTATTCCTAAATCAACCCAACAAATAATGAGAGAATACACATGGAGATCAAATCTCCATGTGCAATCAAGAGGGGACGGCCACCCATTCCATATAGGAATTGGGTGCCGCCCACTTGTTTCCCAATGGAGAGCAATCTCATGGATTTCCATGAGATTGCATATCTCCTTGGATTTCTCTCCTATTAATTTGCAACAAATTTTGTTGGTTTTTATTCTTCAAAAATAATTCACAATTATCTTTGAGAATATTGCATTCTTGCCATGGAAAAAATTGTGAATCATATTCACAACCCAAAACAACATATAATTTACATTGTCAATTAATTACACAATGTGTATCGAATACACATAATAATTAATCAGCACATATAAATTATAATTAGCTCTCTCTAATACATTATAAATCACATTTATAATATATTATGAATAATTGGATATTTCTATCCACATTATTCTTATCCACATTAATTAAATCACATTTAATTAAATTAGATAATTTCTTCACACGTCAAGATGATTAAATCACATTTAATCATTATTTCTTCATTGCTTAGATCTTATGGAATTATTCTTGAACCCTTCAAGAATAATGCAATCTCTCTGCAGATACTTGGAGATAAGGACAGGGCGATTGTATTGTTCCACGTATAGTGACATGGATATTGAGATCATATCTCAAATCCATATCGCGGGCCTCTCATAGATGCTTGATTAAATCAAGACCGTAAATCTAATCTTCTCATTGTATCTGAATCACATTCAAATCAATGTCCAACACTTGGACCAAGATCAGATCACTTCTCTACTGAGAGGAGTCACTAAAATCCAGACCCGTTTCATCACTCCCTAGGAATGGAAGCGTCATGGTTATACAACCGTTTATGATCAAATCACCCTCAGGTATTCCCAATACCTGTACATCCTGCATACTGGAAGACTCAGACTAAACCCGAAGTATCGGATCAACTTTATACTGTCTACTTCATGGTTTTTATCAGTAAGTTTCTCATTCGATCATTGGGAGTTGGTATCGATCATACACTTTCCAAAAGTGTATATCATACCTAGGTCTTGATCATATACTAAAAGTATATATCAAACCTACAAATTCAGTCAAGCTTCCAAAGCGAGACGACCATGCGCATGGAATTTGATTCTTCCCAATATCTCATGAGTGAGCTCATGTCTTCCGGTTCAGTAGCTGAACCTGTATGATCCCTTTGAGAGATCGTATTACTCATATGCCCTTATATGCACACTAGCGCGCCGGTGTATAGACCTTGATTAGGTCATCAACCTATTGGTCTGCCAAATGTACATACTTAGACATATAGTAACACATCTGTCTCCGGTCAGAGGATGCGTGCCTATATCATGACAGCATACGATATAGGACTTTGGTTATCTCGATCTCGTTAAGTCAACTCTTTGACCTAACTAATCTGACACCTCCGAATCTCTATTCCTATGCAGAGGACCTGCATCAAGAGGACGGTCAGATATCAACCTTCAGAGATAGGATTGCCATCTCCTACTCAGGCTGGAGATCATCTCTTAATAATCATTTGACGGTGCTTGATGAGTCCTCAATCTAACTCTTTAGATATTCATCCAAGCACCAACCTCTATGATTCAATAGTTGAATCAACATCTGTATGATTATTAAGATGGCCATGGTACATAACCCTATTTGTACTAAGGGACCTATTATACAAATTATTCATTCTTCATTTCAGATCAGGGAATGATATGTGCAATAACATTTATTGCATAATGGCTCGCCGTGGGCTCGCATTTCCAACAATCTCCCACTAGCCCAAAGAGCCATTAATGGGCTAATCATTTAAACCCGCACTCATGTGACAATCATAGGCTATTTAGAAAATAGCTAGGTAAGCTGATTAGTCACTCTGTTCCCACGAGACTACGCCAAGTCCTTTTACGGCACTTGCATATCCCCAGTAACAGTGCTCGCATCCAATGCGAATGTTGCATCTTATGCAACTAATACTCAATCTTGTTAGTTATAGTGTCTTTGACACTACAGCTTAACAATTATCATAATCAGTATTTCCATAATCCTTATAAGAATATCCTTATTTCTGGAGATCTCTATCTCCTAAGGTATCTTTAGTTAAGACCTTTTAGATCACTATCTATAAAGTCTTAAACTTTTGAAGATAAGACTTTGAGACCACTATCTCAAAAATCTTGTCATCTATGAAGATTTTGTTATTACTGCAACCAAGTGTTTTATTTCCATAGTAGGACTAGTAACTGTTTACTACTCCCACTGCATGGCAGCCATCTGGCTTTTGTACACATCTAGCATACACCCGGCTTCTCAGAACTGATGCCCAAAGGCAAGTAGTTTTAGCATTCACTTCCTCAACTCTTTGAGGTGCTATCCCTTTAGATAGGTCAGTACCATATCTTAAGGGATGGAAGCCTTTCCTGGAATTTCTACGAATAGAATATTTCCAAGGTGTACTACAAATGTGACAGTCAAATTATCCTCTTCTCTTGGCTTCTGAACAACTTCAGAACTAAGATCTAAGAGGTATCTTTGAAATCGTATTTCAAGATATGGAATAGCCAGTCTATAAAACACTTATTATCATCCTTATATCATTCTAAATGATTAGGATATTATCTACATTTAGCACGATGAACACAAAGGCACTCCCACTAAGCTTCACATGGCTCATCAAGATTCTATCTGAAATCATAACATTTATAATTTCATCAAATCTTATGATCCAACTTCAAGAAGCTTATTTGAGTCCGTAGATGGATTCCTTAGCTTGTACACCTTGCTTTCCTCAACCATGAAACCCTGGGGCTACTTCATGTGAATATCCTCAAAGAGGTATTCATAGAGGAATGCAATATTGACTTACATCTTGAAGATGCAATAGTCAAGTTGTGTAGCTAAGGTCAGCAATATTCTGACGGTTTTAAGCATGGTCACTGAAGAGCAAGTCTCATTGCAAGCAATGTCTTCTCTTCCAGTGTGTAGCTTATGGGTACGAACCGTGCTTTGAAGATCTCTACCTTCTCATCAGGTTCCCTGTCTCTTGAAGATCCATTTACATCTTTACAGGTCTTACCCATATAGGTGGATCCTCGAGGGTCCATATACAACACTTGTATATGAAGTCTACATTAGACTTTTATTGCTATCCATCTATCCATGCTATGATCTTCAGAAGCTTCATCACATGAAGTTCGATCATTGTCAGATTTCTCTAACACATGGAATCCATCCTCAAACTCATTCGAAGAGGTATTAGTGTTTCATCTTTAATTGTCCTTTTAGTTTCCAATTTCAGGAGTCTCATTATAAATGAGTTCCTACACTTCATTTTCATCTTGATTCTCAAGAGTCTCAACCTCTAAGAATCACATTCTCGGAGATGAGATATTTTAAGAATCTCAAGGTCATAAAGTAGGTATCCAATACCATCCTTTATTTTCCTAATGAAGCAGCACTCTCAAGTGCTAGATTCCAACATACATGGAACCTTATTAAGGATATACATTGTAGTCTCTATTACATATATATACCTGGAAACTAAGGGATAATTATGCTAAAATTCAACATTGATAAGATCATGTTACACATGATCCAATTGTATCTACCTATAACTCTTTTGAGTTAAGGTGTGTTAGGAGGATTGAGATAGAAATGATATTCATATCTCCATAAGGTATTCTTCGAATTTATCTAGTAGGTACTTGCTACCTAGATTAGATCAAATTCATTTTATCTTCATTCAAACTTTGGTTCTAAACCAAAATTAATGAAATCCTTGAACATTTCAAAGGTTTCTTAGATGAAGAGAAGAAATCTCATATCATACATAATCATCATAGATATCACATATCCACAATGTTTACTATGATATAGATGATCCGCATACATCAATATGTATGAGATCCTGAATACCTTAGCATCTTACACCATTCCCGAAGAAGGGTGTATTGGACATTTTTACTTTGAATACAATATTCATAAGTATGTAACTTTTGAAATTTTAGACATTCTAAAGTTTCATCTCTTACTAATCTATTGATCAAATCGATAGACAAGTGTCCAAGGCTCGATGCTAGATCATTGTTAAATGATCTTCATCCTCCTATTGATCTTAAGGTTTAATTTCAGTATTCAGAAATGTTAATGAACCATTCATTAATTTTTCTAATTTATGTGGAGTCCACTAGATTTTAGATTACTATCTGAAATATCTTCATCATAACTCTTTATGATAGTTCTATCTCAGAATTCATGTTTATTTCCAACATTTAGAAACAAACAATGAGTGTATTCTTATATCTAGGTTATAGAGACATTCTCTACGACTAAGGGATCTCCCACTGAAATTAACAAGTCTATCATTCCAACAGAGATTGTTGCAACAATTGCATCAATATTCACGTGGATAACTATAAATCTTTAAGATCAAGTTTTCCAGTCTTCTAAAACATATGCAACCCATTGCAAATGTTATCAGAAGATTGAGATACAATTATTTGACTTTATCTTATTCAATAAGTAAGTCAATGTCAATGATTTATGTAGATTATTTTGATGCTCCATCCGAGTCCTTTTCTAAGGATTCTAGACAGACTTGATAGTCATACTATCAACACATCAACTTATTGCAGTATTGGCATTCATCCAACTCTTTGGATGTCATATGGAAGTCACAGAAGTCCAGTCAACTCTTTGACTTTCCTTCTTTCTTGGGTCCAACCCATGCTTCCATTGCGCTCCCTTTATCTATAAGCAACCATTTCTTAAGACTAAGGATCTCTTACAATAAATTCAAAAGAATTCAAAATAAGAGTATTTCAACATTTATTTATGCTTCATTAAATTCACACAATATGAATACTATGAAGCTTCATGAATGACTAGAGTATAGATAGTAGAATAATGACACTCATCATCTACATCCATCTAAACTCATAAAACATAGGTTCAGGTAGGTACTCAAACAATTTAAATACATCATCTCTTATAGAGCTACCATTCTGCATGATGCAGAGAACCATGTCATCCATGATTAAATATCAAGAGCACATATGTATGCCAGAAAATCTTCATTGATTTTATAAGGATTATATGACAATTATGATCATCATCAACATGTCACTTCCAAAGTACATTTGATGATACCAAGACTATAGAGACATACAAACCCTAGGGTTGTAGTCCTATTATTTAATTGTCATTCCTCATTAGTATGAGGAGACTTGCATATTGCAACCACATACATTATGTGTTCAATTGCAAGTACAATATCTGCATCATGAGTCCAATCCAAGATATTTCACTGATTACTATTGAGTATTTCATTGAGTGGGTTTTAATGAAGGATTATCTGAAATAAGAAATTTGCATAGATGTATGTATTTATATATACATATTTTACTTTGATTTAGGAATTTTTATATCAAAGTTATCTTGCCATGTCAACATTGAAAGTTCATTCCCTTAATCACTTTCGATGTAAGAGATATACTTACCATTATATCTCAAGCAAGATCTGGGATCTCCTTCCTTATCTTTGTTGCATCCCAATAATATGAGAACCTACAACTCGGATAAAAAGAAGCGGGAACACATTCCGCCTTGCAAGTCCAACTTGCATCTCCCAATTCGGTCTTTAACACCCGGGCCCACCACCCCTAAGGCGATGTTGACCCATCATTAATTGAACCAACCGTCACCAGGAATACAACTCGCTATGCGCAATCCAATATCGCCCCAATAATATGAGGACCCGATATTGGGGTCACTACGCATACGTCCTTACTCTTTCGAGAAGCGACGAGCCCGATCCAGATGCGCTTGCATACAGGAGCTGTCACTTCGGACAGGCGTCTCCCACATGCAATCCCTGGCGACGGAACCCTCCGCCTTGACGGGAGACCATGGATGTCACTTATGTGATCCTCCATATCATATTCAAATTTTAATTAATTATCGTGAATCACATTCACATAATTAATTCTTCCAAGGGAATTATTAGCTCTAATCATATTAGAGTATTTCAATTGGACATAATCAATTTAATCATATTAAATTAATTATCAATCCAATTCATTCAATCAAACTTGATTATTTTACTTGAATACATATATGGTAATATCTCAAAATACGTATTAATTCGAATTTTAATAATTAGAAAAATACATCTTAATCCCTCAGACATTATCCCGGCCCTACCCGCTGTCATGGCCAGTACCGACGAGAGTGGGACGGACCACATACGTTGCAACCCGCAACCCCAATGCTCTCCGACTAGGCACCATATCCGCCTCGGGAAAGGATAATGCCAAATTGATTAATTTGTGCTTGAGATGATCATCGGTTCTTCAACCGAAATTGTACCATATAGTAATAATCAAAACATTTTTGATTATAAGGAAATTTGCTAGATAAATTCCCAAATCCTATTCAAGCATCAAGTTTGAAAGATTGTGGTTTCCAATTATGATTTAGATCACATCTTAATCAATTATTGGTTAAGGAAATGTCATTTAAAGGAATAATTATCATCAAATATTTCACAAATATTTATGCACAATTATTCTAGGAAATTAAACAATTTAATTTCACTAAATGATTAAATGACAATTACCAATCAAACATTAAGTTTAATGAATGTGTTTCCAATTAAGATTTAGATCAAATCTAATCAATTAATTGGTTGAGGCCAAGTCAATTATGTAAATAATCATCTTCAAATATTTTAAAAATATTTTTCATGATTATTTCACGAAATTAACAATTAATTTCACTAATTGACAATCACTTGGTTCTAGATTAGGACTGTAATTTCAGCAGTGACCCCTTCTTACTAAAATTAGCATATCTCAATCATATTAAATCCAAATTAGACAAAATCAATTTTCATAGATTTCTAATTTGATTTAGGAAAGAATCCAAGTGATGTTACACGCATTTCGAGGCAAGTCTAAACAGTAATTAACATTTTAATCACGTTCAGATCTACAGTTCCCGCAACAGTGTATACATGTTCATTAAAACAACCATATCTAGAGCATACGAAATCCGATTTACGTAAACTCAGTTCCTATGGTTTCCTTATTTAATGTGGAACAAAAACTAAGTATTAAATTCGTTTTTAAACAATTTAAACAGTGCCGAATTTATTTACTAAACAGATCTGCGAAATCAAATGCGATAAAAACTTTCGCGACCTTAACGAACCCAAGTCGTCCTCGGTTTTTCGAATCATATTCGAAACCGTCGACCTATGGCTCTGATACCACTTGAAGGATATGGAATTATCCTCAAGCGCATCACGGAAGCGTGATCGTCGTATCGGATACGACGAAGAACGACTAGTCGTACTAGTTGTTCAGTGCAGCGGAATTTAAAAAATTTTATTCGATGAAACCACATGATCCGAGAACCATTCTCAGATCGTTTCATCTATAACCACAACATGTATAATGCAATACCTCTTGAAGCTTGGTTGATCAAGTCTCTAAAGAAAGAGACCTCCTGTCTCAAGTCTGATCGTTGGCGAGACCGCTTGCGAGCGCGGGGATGAACCGCGTTGTCCTCGCAATCCAAGAAGATGATCCAAGCGTGGTTGCTCCTGATCTCGTCGCACGAGATCAAACGTCTCCTTCGTGAGAGGAACTCTCTAAGAAGACGGAGAATCGAAGAACGTCGAAGCGGCGGCGCGGTGGC
The DNA here is from genome assembly GCA_037367405.1 of Ottelia alismoides. Taxonomy (NCBI): domain Eukaryota; kingdom Viridiplantae; phylum Streptophyta; class Magnoliopsida; order Alismatales; family Hydrocharitaceae; genus Ottelia; species Ottelia alismoides. The sequence goes on from JAZKJV010007116.1 coordinate 795,941, forward strand.
GAAGGCGACGACGGTTCCCTTCTCTAGGGTATGGTGGACGGCCACCAACAAGAGAGGGAGAGAGGGCTGGCGTATATGAAGAAATGAGGGAGAGAGAGCTCCAATATTTCAAGTCCATAGAGAGCATTGTATGCCTCTCTATTTATAGGGTTTTGGGATACATGGATCTCAATCCATGGGACACATAAAATCAATGGGTGAGATTGATTTGTGTCAATCCAATGGCCAAGATTGTTGTTGTCAAAAGCAACAAATTTAGGTCAAAATATATTTGACAAAATCAAATAAAATTTATTCCTAAATCAACCCAAAAATAATTAGAGAATACACATGGAGATCAAATCTCCATGTGCAATCAAGAGGGGACGGCCACCCATTCCATATAGGAATTGGGTGCCGCCCACTTGTTTCCCAATGGAGAGCAATCTCATGGATTTCCATGAGATTGCATATCTCCTTGGATTTCTCTCCTATTAATTTGCAACAAATTTTGTTGGGTTTTATTCTTCAAAAATAATTCACAATTATCTTTGAGAATATTGCATTCTTGCCATGGAAAAAATTGTGAATCATATTCACAACCCAAAACAACATATAATTTACATTGTCAATTAATTACACAATGTGTATCCAATACACATAATAATTAATCAACACATATAAATTATAATTAGCTCTCTCTAATACATTATAAATCACATTTATAATATATTATGAATAATTGGATATTTCTATCCACATTATTCTTATCCACATTAATTAAATCACATTTAATTAAATTGGATAATTTCTTCACACATCAAGATGATTAAATCACATTTAATCATTATTTCTTCATTGCTTAGATCTTATGGAATTATTCTTGAACCCTTCAAGAATAATGCAATCTCTCCGCAGATACTTGGAGATAAGGACAGGGCGATTGTATTGTTCCACGTATAGTGACATGGATATTGAGATCATATCTCAAATCCATATCGCGGGCCTCTCATAGATGCTTGATTAAATCAAGACCGTAAATCTAATCTTCTCATTGTATCTGAATCACATTCAAATCAATGTCCAACACTTGGACCAAGATCAGATCACTTCTCTACTGAGAGGAGTCACTAAAATCCAGACCCGTTTCATCACTCCCTAGGAATGGAAGCGTCATGGTTATACAACCGTTTATGATCAAATCACCCTCAGGTATTCCCAATACCTGTACATCCTGCATACTGGAAGACTCAGACTAAACCCGAAGTATCGGATCAACTTTATACTGTCTACTTCATGGTTTTTATCAGTAAGTTTCTCATTCGATCATTGGGAGTTGGTATCGATCATACACTTTACAAAAGTGTATATCATACCTAGGTCTTGATCATATACTAAAAGTATATATCAAACCTACAAATTCAGTCAAGCTTCCAAAGCGAGACGACCATGCGCATGGAATTTGATTCTTCCCAATATCTCATGAGTGAGCTCATGTCTTCCGGTTCAGTAGCTGAACCTGTATGATCCCTTTGAGAGATCGTATTACTCATATGCCCTTATATGCACACCAGCGCGCCGGTGTATAGACCTTGATTAGGTCATCAACCTATTGGTCTGCCAAATGTACATACTTAGACATATAGTAACACATCTGTCTCCGGTCAGAGGATGCGTGCCTATATCATGACAGCATACGATATAGGACTTTGGTTATCTCGATCTCGTTAAGTCAACTCTTTGACCTAACTAATATGACACCTCCGAATCTCTATTCCTATGCAGAGGACCTGCATCAAGAGGTTGGTCAGATATCAACCTTCAGAGATAGGATTGCCATCTCCTACTCAGGCTGGAGATCATCTCTTAATAATCATTTGACGGTGCATGATGAGTCCTCAATCTAACTCTTTAGATATTCATCCAAGCACCAGCCTCTATGATTCAATAGTTGAATCAACAGCTGTATGATTATTAAGATGGCCATGGTACATAACCTTAATTGTACTAAGGGACCTATTATACAAATTATTCATTCTTCATTTCAGATCAGGGAATGATATGTGCAATAACATTTATTGCATAATGGCTCACCGTGGGCTCGCATTTCCAACAATCTCCCACTAGTCCAAAGACCATTAATGGGCTAATCATTTAAACCCGCACTCATGTGACAATCATAGGCTATTTAGAAAATAGCTAGGTAAGCTGATTAGTCACTCTGTTCCCACGAGACTACGCCAAGTCCTTTTACGGCACTTGCATATCCCCAGTAACAGTGCTCGCATCCAATGCGAATGTTGCATCTTATGCAACTAATACTCAATCTTGTTAGTTATAGTGTCTTTGACACTACAGCTTAACAATTATCATAATCAGTATTTCCATAATCCTTATAAGAATATCCTTATTTCTGGAGATCTCTATCTCCTAAGGTATCTTTAGTTAAGACCTTTTAGATTACTATCTATAAAGTCTTAAACTTTTGAAGATAAGACTTTGAGACCACTATCTCAAAAATCTTGTCATCTATGAAGATTTTGTTATTACTGCAACCAAGTGTTTTATTTCCATAGTAGGACTAGTAACTGTTTACTACTCCCACTGCATGGCAGCCATCTGGCTTTTGTACACATCTAGCATACACCCGGCTTCTCAGAACTGATGCCCAAAGGCAAGTAGTTTTAGCATTCACTTTCTCAACTCTTTGAGGTGCTATCCCTTTAGATAGGTCAGTACCATATCTTAAGGGATGGAAGCCTTTCCTGGAATTTCTACGAATAGAATATTTCCAAGGTGTACTACAAATGTGACAGTCAAATTATCCTCTTCTCTTGGCTTCTGAACAACTTCAGAACTAAGATCTAAGAGGTATCTTTGAAATCATATTTCAAGATATGGAATAGCCAGTCTATAAAACACTTATTATCATCCTTATATCATTCTAAATGATTAGGATATTATCTACATTTAGCACGATGAACACAAAGGCACTCCCACTAAGCTTCACATGGCTCATCAAGATTCTATCTGAAATCATAACAATTATAATTTCATCAAATCTTATGATCCAACTTCAAGAAGCTTATTTGAGTCCATAGATGGATTCCTTAGCTTGTACACGTTGCTTTCCTCAACCATGAAACCCTGGGGCTACTTCATGTGAATATCCTCAAAGAGGTATTCATAGAGGAATGCAATATTGACTTACATCTTGAAGATGCAATAGTCAAGTTGTGTAGCTAAGGTCAGCAATATTCTGACGGTTTTAAGCATGGTCACCGAAGAGCAAGTCTCATTACAAGCAATGTCTTCTCTTCCAGTGTGTAGCTTATGGCTACGAACTGTGCTTTGAAGATCTCTACCTTCTCATCAGGTTCCCTGTCTCTTGAAGATCCATTTACATCTTTACAGGTCTTACCCATATAGGTGGATCCTCGAGGGTCCATATACAACACTTGTATATGAAGTCTACATTAGACTTTTATTGCTATCCATCTATCCATGCTATGATCTTCAAAAGCTTCATCACATGAAGTTCGATCATTGTCAGATTTCTCTAACACATGGAATCCATCCTCAAACTCATTTGAAGAGGTATTAGTGTTTCATCTTTAATTGTACTTTTAGTTTCCAATTTCAGGAGTCTCATTATAAATGAGTTCCTACACTTCATTTTCATCTTGATTCTCAAGAGTCTCAACCTCTAAGAATCACATTCTCGGAGATGAGATATTTTAAGAATCTCAAGGTCATAAAGTAGGTATCCAATACCATCCTTTATTTTCCTAATGAAGCAGCACTCTCAAGTGCTAGATTCCAACATACATGGAACCTTATTAAGGATATACATTGTAGTCTCTATTACACATATATACCTGGAAACTAAGGGATAATTATGCTAAAATTCAACATTGATAAGATCATGTTACACATGATCCAATTGTATCTACCTATAACTCTTTTGAGTTAAGGTGTGTTAGGAGGATTGAGATAGAAATGATATTCATATCTCCATAAGGTATTCTTCGAATTTATCTAGTAGGTACTTGCTACTAGATTAGATCAAATTCATTTTATCTTCCTTCAAACTTTGGTTCTAAACCCAAATTAATGAAATCCTTGAACATTTCAAAGGTTTCTTAGATGAAGAGAAGAAATCTCATATCATACATAATCATCAATAGATATCACATATCCACAATGTTTACTATGATATAGATGATCCGCATACATCAATATGTATGAGATCCTGAATACCTTGGCATCTTACACCATTCCCGAAGAAGGGTGTATTGGACATTTTTACTTTGAATACAATATTCATAAGTATGTCACTTTTGAAATTTTAGACATTCTAAAGTTTCATCTCTTACTAATCTATTGATCAAATCGATAGACAAGTGTCCAAGGCTCGATGCTAGATCATTGTTAAATGATCTTCATCCTCCTATTGATCTTAAGGTTTAATTTCAGTATTCAGAAATGTTAATGAACCATTCATTAATTTTTCTAATTTATGTGGAGTCCACTAGATTTTAGACTACTATCTGAAATATCTTCATCATAACTCTTTATGATAGTTCTATCTCAGAATTCATGTTTATTTCCAACATTTAGAAACAAACAATGAGTGTATTCTTATATCTAGGTTATAGAGACATTCTCTACGACTAAGGGATCTCCCACTGAAATTAACAAGTCTATCATTCCAACAGAGATTGTTGCAACAATTGCATCAATATTCATGTGGATAACTATAAATCTTTAAGATCAAGTTTTCCAGTCTTCTAAAACATATGCAACCCATTGCAAATGTTATCAGAAGATTGAGATACAATTATTTGACTTTATCTTATTCAATAAGTAAGTCAATATCAATGATTTATGTAGATTATTTTGATGCTCCATCCGAGTCCTTTTCTAAGGATTCTAGACAGACTTGATAGTCATACTATCAACACATCAACTTATTGCAGTATTGGCATTCATCCAACTCTTTGGATGTCATATGGAAGTCACAGAAGTCCAGTCAACTCTTTGACTTTCCTTCTTTCTTGGGTCCAACCCATGCTTCCATTGCGCTCCCTTTATCTATAAGCAACCATTGCTTAAGACTAAGGATCTCTTACAATAAATTCAAAAGAATTCAAAATAAGAGTATTTCAACATTTATTTATGCTTCATTAAATTCACACAATATGAATACTATGAAGCTTCATGAATGACTAGAGTATAGATAGTAGAATAATGACACTCATCATCTACATCCATCTAAACTCATAAAACATAGGTTCAGGTAGGTACTCAAACAATTTAAATACATCATCTCTTATAGAGCTACCATTCTGCATGATGCAGAGAACCATGTCATCCATGATTAAATGTCAAGAGCACATATGTATGCCAGAAAATCTTCATTGATTTTATAAGGATTATATGACAATTATGATCATCATCAACATGTCACTTCCAAAGTACATTTGATGATACCAAGACTATAGAGACATACAAACCCTAGGGTTGTAGTCCTATTATTTAATTGTCATTCCTCATTAGTATGAGGAGACTTGCATATTGCAACCACATACATTATGTGTTCAATTGCAAGTACAATATCTGGATCATGAGTCCAATCCAAGATATTTCACTGGTTACTATTGAGTATTTCATTGAGTGGGTTTTAATGAAGGATTATCTGAAATAAGAAATTTGCATAGATGTATGTATTTATATATACATATTTTACTTTGATTTAGGAATTTTTATATCAAAGTTGTCTTGCCATGTCAACATTGAAAGTTCATTCCCTTCATCACTTTCAATGTAAGAGATATACTTACCATTATATCTCAAGCAAGATCTGGGATCTCCTTCCTTATCTTTGTTGCATCCCAATAATATGAGAACCTACAACTCGGATAAAAAGAAGCGGGAACACATTCCGCCTTGCAAGTCCAACTTGCATCTCCCAATTCGGTCTTTAACACCCGGGCCCACCACCCCTAAGGCGATGTTGACCCGTCATTAATTGAACCAACCGTCAACAGGAATACAACTCGCTATGCGCAATCCAATATCGCCCCAATAATATGAGGACCCGATATTGGGGTCACTACGCATACGTCCTTACTCTTTCGAGAAGCGACGAGCCCGATCCAGATGCGCTTGCATACAGGAGCTGTCACTTCGGACTGGCGTCTCCCACATGCAATCCCTGGCGACAGAACCCTCCGCCTTGACGGGAGACCATGGATGTCACTTATGTGATCCTCCATATCATATTCAAATTTTAATTAATTATCGTGAATCACATTCACATAATTAATTCTTCCAAGGGAATTATTAGCTCTAATCATATTAGAGTATTTCAATTGGACATAATCAATTTAATCATATTAAATTAATTATCAATCCAATTCAATCAATCAAACTTGATTATTTTACTTGAATACATATATGGTAATATCTCAAAATACGTATTAATTCGAATTTTAATAATTAGAAAAATACATCTTAATCTCTCAGACATTATCCCGGCCCTTCCCGCTGTCATGGCCAGTACCGACAAGAGTGGGACGGACCACATACGTTGCAACCCGCAACCCCAATGCTCTCCGACTAGGCACCATATCCGCCTCGGGAAAGGATAATGCCAAATTGATTTATTTGTGCTTGAGATGATCATCGGTTCTTCAACCGAAATTGTACCATATAGTAATAATCAAAACATTTTTTATTATAAGGAAATTTGCTAGATAAATTCCCAAATCCTATTCAAGCATCAAGTTTGAAAGATTGTGATTTCCAATTATGATTTAGATCACATCTTAATCAATTATTGGTTAAGGCAATGTCATTTAAGGGAATAATTATCATCAAATATTTCACAAATATTTATGCACAATTATTCTACGAAGTTAAACAATTTAATTTCACTAAATGATTAAATGACAATTACCAATCAAACATTAAGTTTGATGAATGTGTTTCCAATTAAGAATTAGATCAAATCTAATCAATTAATTGGTTGAGGCCAAGTCAATTATGTAAATAATCATCTTCAAATATTTTAAAAATATTTTTCATGATTATTTCACGAAATTAACAATTAATTTCACTAATTGACAATCACTTGGTTCTAGATTAGGACTGTAATTTCAGCAGTGACCCCTTCTTACTAAAATTAGCATATCTCAATCATATTAAATCCAAATTAGACAAAATCAATTTTCATAGATTTCTAATTTGATTTAGGACAGAATCCAAGTGATGTTACACGCATTTCGAGGCAAGTCTAAACAGTAATTAACATTTTAATCACGTTCAGATCTACAGTTCCCGCAACAGTGTATACATGTTCATTAAAACAACCATATCTAGAGCATACGAAATCCGATTTACGTAAACTCAGTTCCTATGGTTTCCTTATTTAATGGGGAACAAAAACACGTGTTTAAACAATTTAAACAGTGCCGAATTTATTTACTAAACAGATCTGCGAAATCAAATGCGATAAAAACTTTCGCGACCTTAACGAACCCAAGTCGTCCTCGGTTTTTCGAATCATATTCGAAACCGTCGACCTATGGCTCTGATACCACTTGAAGGATATGGAATTATCCTCAAGCGCATCACGGAAGCGTGATCGTCGTATCGGATACGACGAAGAACGACTAGTCGTACTAGTTGTTCGGTGCAGCGGAATTTAAAAAATTTTATTCGATGAAACCACATGATCCGAGAACCATTCTCAGATCGTTTCATCTATAACCACAACAAGTACAATGCAATACCTCTTGAAGCGTGGTTGATCAAGTCTCTAAATAAAGAGACCTCCTGTCTCAAGTCCGATCGTTGGCGAGACCGCTTGCGAGCGCGGGGATGAACCGCGTTGTCCTCGCAATCCAAGAAGATGATCCAAGCGTGGTTGCTCCTGATCTCGTCACACGAGATCAAACGTCTCCTTCGTGAGAGGAACTCTCTAAGAAGACGGAGAACCGAAGAACGTCGAAGCGGCGGCGCGGTGGCGAAGACGACGACGGTTCCCTTCTCTAGGGTATGGTGGACGGCCACCAACAAGAGAGGGAGAGAGGGCTGGCGTATATGAAGAAATGAGGGAGAGAGGTCCAATATTTCAAGTCCATAGAGAGCATTGTATGCCTCTCTATTTATAGGGTTTTGGGATCCATGGATCTCAATCCATGGGACACATAAAATCAATGGGTGAGATTGATTTTTGTCAATCCAATGGCCAAGATTGTTGTTGTCAAAAGCAACAAATTTAGGTCAAAATATATTTGACAAAATCAAATAAAATTTATTCCTAAATCAACCCAACAAATAATGAGAGAATACACATGGAGATCAAATCTCCATGTGCAATCAAGAGGGGACGGCCACCCATTCCATATAGGAATTGGGTGCCGCCCACTTGTTTCCCAATGGAGAGCAATCTCATGGATTTCCATGAGATTGCATATCTCCTTGGATTTCTCTCCTATTAATTTGCAACAAATTTTGTTGGGTTTTATTCTTCAAAAATAATTCACAATTATCTTTGAGAATATTGCATTCTTGCCATGGAAAAAATTGTGAATCATATTCACAACCCAAAACAACATATAATTTACATTGTCAATTAATTACACAATGTGTATCCAATACACATAATAATTAATCAACACATATAAATTATAATTAGCTCTCTCTAATACATTATAAATCACATTTATAATATATTATGAATAATTGGATATTTCTATCCACATTATTCTTATCCACATTAATTAGATCACATTTAATTAAATTGGATAATTTCTTCACACATCAAGATAATTAAATCACATTTAATCATTATTTCTTCATTGCTTAGATCTTATGGAATTATTCTTGAACCCTTCAAGAATAATGCAATCTCTCCGCAGATACTTGGAGATAAGGACAGGGTGATTGTATTGTTCCACGTATAGTGACATGGATATTGAGATCATATCTCAAATCCAGATCGCGGGCCTCTCATAGATGCTTGATTAAATCAAGACCGTAAATCTAATCTTCTCATTGTATCTGAATCACATTCAAATCAATGTCCAACACTTGGACCAGGATCAGATCACTTCTCTACTGAGAGGAGTCACTAAAATCCAGACCCGTTTCATCACTCCCTAGGAATGGAAGCGTCATGGTTATACAACCGTTTATGATCAAATCACCCTCAGGTATTCCCAATACCTGTACATCCTGCATACTGGAAGACTCATACTAAACCCGAAGTATCGGATCAACTTTATATTGTCTACTTCATGGTTTTTATCAGTAAGTTTCTCATTCGATCATTGGGAGTTGGTATCGATCATACACTTTCCAAAAGTGTATATCATACCTAGGTCTTGATCATATAGTAAAAGTATATATCAAACCTACAAATTCAGTCAAGCTTCCAAAGCGAGACGACCATGCGCATGGAATTTGATTCTTCCCAATATCTCATGAGTGAGCTCATGTCTTCCGGTTCAGTAGCTGAACCTGTATGATCCCTTTGAGAGATCGTATTACTCATATGCCCTTATATGCACACCAGCGCGCCGGTGTATAGACCTTGATTAGGTCATCAACCTATTGGTCTGCCAAATGTACATACTTAGACATATAGTAACACATCTGTCTCCGATCAGAGGATGC